>JAJHZJ010001115.1:0-91979 GCA_023548195.1 Bettongia penicillata ogilbyi | reverse complement strand
TGTATTGAAATATGTGTATAGAGTTGGCATTTGAAACATGAATTGGCATTAGGTATTTGAAAGTATAATTCCTACTAATAAGACATAATTGGAATGAGGCATAATTTTAGTGTAGAATTCACAGGTGAAATTTGGTGTAGGGTTATATAAATTGCATTGCATGAAACTGAGTGGAGTTGGGGTTAAAGTTAGAATCACGATGGAGGCCTTGACTCGAATATGTTGTTAATAATCACCCTCGTCTAGGGTCATAATTACTACTTAGGGTTATGATTAGATTTAGTATAGAGTGAGAGAAATAAGCATAAATCCTGTTAGGTTTAGAAGACATAATTTTGATTGATAAGTAATAATTGGATTTTGTGTTCCCAATTTTATTTTGTAAGTGAAATGCGATTTACCGAGCAGCATTTCCGAAAGGGAATTTGGAATAAGAAATGAAACTTGCTTTTGGATCTGTAATTTCGGAGTACAATTTAGAACTAGAAGGTGGAACTGGAATTTGGAATTAGAATTTGGAACTGGAACATGGAAGTGGAACTTGGAAATGGAATTTAGAAGTGGAATTCAGAATTGGAATTTGGAAGAGGAATTTACAACTCTAATGTGGAAGTGGAATTTCGACATAGAATTTGGAACTCGAGCTTGTTAGTGGAAATTAGAGTTGGAATTTGGAACTGGAATTTAGAATTAGAATTTAGCTTTGGATCGTGGAACTCAGATGTGGAATTTGAATGAAGAACTGGAATTTAGAATTAGACTATTGAAGAAAATATTGTAATTGGAAATTTTGTCTTAACTTCGAATAGAAATGTGAGCTTCTACGTGGATATGCAGCACCATTATACCTGCAATTTGTTATTAGAATTGTTGGTAAAACGTTATGGTTAAATTTGGAAATGCTATGTTAGTGTGTAGTATGAGCAAGAAACACTGTTATGGGAACCTAGACTTTGGCATAACAGTTTGATAGAGTAGTTTGAAGTGGTTTTCTGGTGTTAGTTTATGTGAAAGCAATTATGATATGGATCGCAGTTTTCATTTGTATTGCAATATGAGTATAGAGGTGGCATTTGAAACATGAATTGGCATTAGGTATTTGAAAGCATAATTCCTACAACTAAGACATAATTGGAATGAGGTATAATTGTAGTGGAGATTTCACCTGTGCAATTTGGGATAGGGTTATAGAAATTGCATTCGATGAAATAGAGTGGAGTTGGGTTTAGAGTTAAATTCAAGAGTGAGGGTTTGCCTCGAGCATTTGGTTAATAATCAGCCACGTCTATGGTCATAATCATTGCTTAGGGTTGTGGTTAGATTCAGAACAGAGCGAGAAGAATGAGGACATTTAGTGTTAGGTTTAGGAGACAGAATTGGGATTGATAAGTAATCACTGAATTTTGTGTTCTCAATTGTATTTTGGAAGTGAAATGTGATTTACGGAGCAGCATTTTGGAAAGGGAATTTGGAATAAGAAATGAAACTTGCTTTTGGATCTGTAATTTCGGGGTGGAATTTAGAACTAGAATATGGAGCTAGAATCTGGAATTAGAATTTGGAACTGGAACATGGAAGTGGACCTTAGCAATGGAATTTGGAACTGGAATTTAGAAGTGGAATTTAGAATTGGAATCTGGAAGATGAATTTAGAACTGTAATTTGGAACTGGAATTTCGACTTAGAATTTGAAACTGGAGCTTGTTAGTGGAAATTAGAGTTGGAATTTGGAACTGAAATTTAGAACTGGAATTTAGATTTGGAATTTGGAAATGGAATTTAAAAGGAGAATTTAGAATTGGATATTGGAAGTGTAATTTAGAAGTGGAGTTCAGCATTGGACTTTGGAAGAGGAATTTAGAACTCCTGGGTGGAACTGGAATTTCTACTTAGAATTTGGAACTGGAGCTTGGAAGTGGAAATTAGATTTGGAATTTGGAACAGGAATTAGGAAACGGAATTTAAAATTGGAATTTGGAAGTGGAATTGAGAATTGGAATTTGGAAGAGGAATGTAGAACTCTAAGGTGGAACTGGAATTTCGACTTTAGAATTTGGAACTGGAGGTTGTTAGTTGAAATTCGAGTTGGAATTTGGAACTGGAATTTAGAAGTGGAATTTAGATTTGGAATTTAGTATTGGAATTGTAGAATTAGAAGTAGAATTTGAAACGTGTAACTGAGATGTGGAATTTGAATGAAGAACGGGAATTTAGAATTGGACTACTGAAGAAGATATCGTAATTTGAAATTTTGTCTTAACTTGGAATAGATGTGGGACCTTCGACGTGGATATGCAGCACCATGAAACATGGAATTTGTTATTAGAATTGTTGTTGAAACTTTAAGGTTAAAAGATGGAAATGCAATGTTAGTGTGTAGTAATAGCATAAAAGAAGTTATAGGAACCTCGATTTTGGTATTACAGTTTGATTGAGTAGTTTGCAATGGTTGTCTGGTGTTAGAGTATGTGAAAGGAATTATGATGTGGATGTCAGTTTTCATTTTGTATTGCAATATGAATATAGCTTTGGCCTTTGAAACATGAATAGGCATTCGGTATTTGAAAGTATAATTCCTACCACGAAGACATAATAGGAATGAGGCATAATTTTCGTGTAGAATTCACATGTGCAATTTTGGATGGGGTTATAGAAATTGCATTGCATGAAACTGAGTGGAGTTGGGGGTTACAGTTAGAGTACAGTGTAAGGGCTTTGACCTCGAGCATGTGGTTAATAAGCACCATCGTCTATGGTCATAATCAAGGCTTAGGGTTATGGTTAGATTTAGAATAGAGTGAGAGAAATGAGCACATTTAGGGTTGGGTTTAGAAGACAGAATTGGAATTGAGAAGTTACAATTGGATTTTGTGTTCCCAATTGTATTTTCGAAGTGAAATGTGATTTACGGAGCAGCACTTTGGAAAGAGAATTTAGAGTAAGAAATGAAACTTTTCCTTTTTGGATCTGCAATTTCGTTGTGGAATTTAGAACTAGAATATGTAACTGGAATTTGGAATTAGAATTTGGAACTGGAACAGGGAAGTGGAACTTAGAAATGGAGTTTGGAACTGGAATTTAGAAGGAGAATTTAGAATTGGGTTTTGGAAGTGTAATTTAGAAGTGGAGTTCAGCGTTGGAATTTGGAAGAGGAATTTAGAACTCAAAGGTGGAACTAGAATTTTTACTTAGAATTTGGAACTGGATCTTGGAAGTGGAAATTAGATTTGGAATTTTGAACCGGAATTAGGAAGTGGAATTGAGAATTGGAATTTGGAAGAGGAATTTAGTACTCTAATGTGTAACTGGAATTTAGACTTAGAATTTGGAACTGGAGCTTGTTAGTGGAAATTAGAGATGGAATTTGGAACTGAAATTTAGAAGGGGAATTTAGATTTGGAATTTGGAAGTGCAATTTAGAATTAGAATTTGGATTCGTAACGTGGAACTGAGATGTGGAATTTGAATGAAGAACTGGAATTTAGAATTAGACTATTGAAGAAGATATAGCAACTGGAAATTTTGTCTTAAATTGGAATAGAAGTGTGAGCTTCGACGTGGATAAGCAGCACCATTAAACATGGAATTTTTTATTAGAATTGTTGGCAAAACTTTACAGTTAAAAGTTGGAAATGCAATGTTAGTGTTATTAGCGTGAAAGATGTTATAGGTACCTAGATTTTGGTATAATAGGTTGATAGAGTAGTTTGAAATGGTTGTCTGGTGATAGAGTATGTGAAAGCTATTATGATGTGGATGTCAGTTTCCATTTGTATTGAAATATGTGTATAGAGTTGGCATTTGAAATATGAATTGGCATTAGGTATTTGAAAGTATAATTCCTACTAATAAGACATAATTGGAATGAGGCATAATTTTAGTGTAGAATTCACAGGTGAAATTTGGTGTAGGGTTATATAAATTGCATTCCATGAAAACTGAGTGGAGTTGGGGTTACAGTTAGAGTCACGATGGAGGCCTTGACTCGAACATGTTTTTAATAATCACCCTCGTCTAGGGATCATAATCACTGCTTAGGGTTATGATTAGATTTAGTATAGAGTGAGAGAAATGAGCATGAATCGTGTTAGGTTTAGAAGACATAATTTTGATTGATAAGTAATAATTGGATTTTGTGCTCCCAATTTTATTTTGGAAGTGAAATGTGATTTACCGAGCAGCATTTCTGAAAGGGAATTTGGAATAAGAAATGAAACTTGCTTTTGGATCTGTAATTTCGGAGTGCAATTTAGAACTAGAATTTGGAATTAGAATTTGGAACTGGAACATGGAAGTGGACCTTTGCAATGGAATTTGGAACTGGAATTTAGAATTGGAATTTAGGACTGGAATCTGGAAGAGGAATTTAGAAGTGGAATTCAGAATTGGAATTTGGAAGATGAATTTAGAACTCTAATGTGGAACTGGAATTTCGACATAGATTTTGGAACTCAAGCTTGTTAGTGGAAATTAGAGTTGGAATTTGGAACTGGAATTTAGAAGTGGAATTTAGAAGTGAAATTTACAATTAGAATTTAAATTTGGAACATGGAACTGAGATGTGGAATTTGAATGAAGAACTTGAATTTAGAATTCGACTATTGAAGAAGATATTGTAATTGGAAATTTTGTCTTAAATTGGAATAGAAGAGTGAGCTTCGACGTGGATAAGCAGCACCACTAAACATGGTATTTGTTATTAGAATTTTTGGAAAAACTTTAAGGTTAATAGTTTGGAAATGCATTGATGATGTCTAGTATTAGCGTAAAACATGTTATAGGAACCTAGATTTTGGTATTACAGTTTGATTGAGTGGTGTGCAATGGTTGTCTGGTGTTAGAATATGTGAAAGGAATTATGATGTGTATGTCAGTTTTCATTTTCTATTGCAATATATATATAGATTTGGCATTTGATACATGATTTGGCATTCGGTATTTGAAAGTATAATTCCCACCACGTAGACATAATAGGAATGAGGCATAATTTTCGTGTAGAATTCACATGTGCAATTTCGGATGGGGTTATAGAAATTGCATTGGATGAAACTGAGTGGAGTTGGGGTTCCAGTAAGAGTACAGTGTGAGGGCTCGACTCGAGCATGTGGTTAATAAGCACCCTCGTTTATGGTCATAATCAAGACTTAGGGTTATGGTTAGATTTAGAATAGAGTGAGAGAAATGAGCACATTTAGTGTTAGGTTTAGAAGACAGAAATGTAATTGAGAAGTTATAATTGGATTTTGTGTTCCCAATTTTATTTTGGAAGTGAAATTTGATTTATGGAGCAGTATTTTGGAAGGAGAATTTAGAGTAAGAAATGAAACTTTCTTTTGGATCTGCAATTTCGAAGTGGAATTTAGAACTAGAAAGTGGAACAGGAATTTGGAATTAGAATTTGGAACTGGAACAGGGAAGTGGAACTTAGAAATGGAATTTGGAACTGGAATTTAGAAGGAGAATTTAGAATTGGATTTTGGAAGTGTAATTTAGAAGTGGAGTTCAGCGTTGGAATTTGGAAGAGGAATTTAGAACTCGAACGTGGAACTGGAATTTCTACTTAGAATGTGGAACTGGAGCTTGGAAGTGGAAATTAGATTTGGAATTTGGAACAGGAATTAGGAAATGGAATTTAGAATTGCAATTTGGAAGTGGAATTGAGAATTGGAATTTGGACAAGGAATTTAGAACTCTAATGTGGAACTGGAATTTCGACTCTAGAATTTGGAACTGGAGCTTGTTAGTGGAAATTGGAGACGCAATTTGAAACTGAAATTTAGAAGTGGAATTTAGATTTGGAATTTGGAAGTGCAATTTAGAATTAGAATTTGGATTCGTAACGTGGAACTGAGAGGTGGAATTTGAATGAAGAACTGGAATTTAGAATTAGACTATTGAAGAAGATATAGTAACTGGAAATTTTGTCTTAAATTGGAATAGAAGTGTGAGCTTCGACGTGGATAAGCAGCACTATTAAACATGGAATTTGTTTTTAGAATTGCTGGTAAAGCTTTACAGTTAAAAATAGGAAATGCAATGTTAGTGTGTAGTATTAGCGTGAAACATGTTATAGGTACCTAGATTTTGGTATGAGAGTTTGATAGAGTAGTTTGAAATGGTTGTCTGGTGATAGAGTATGTGAAAGCTATTATGATGTGGATGACAGTTTCCATTTGTATTGCAATATGAGTATAGAGTTGGCATTTGAAACATGAATTGGCATTAGGTATTTGAAAGTAAAATTGCTACTACTAAGACATAATTGGAATGAGGCATAATTTTAGTGTAGAATTCACAGGTGAAATTTGGTGTATGGTTATATAAATTGCATTGCATGAAACTGAGTGGAGTTGGGGTTACAGTTAGAGTCACGATGGAGGCCTTGACTCGAGCATGTTGTTAATAATCACCCACGTCTAGGGTCATAATCACTGCTTAGGGTTATGATTAGATTTAGTATAGAGTGAGAGAAATGAGCATATTTCGTGTTAGGTTTAGAAGACATAATTTTGATTGATAAGTAATAATTGGATTTTGTGTTCCCAATTTTATTTTGGAAGTGAAATGTGATTTACCGAGCAGCATTTTGGAAAGGGAATTTGGAATAAGAAATGGAACTAGCTTTTGGATCTGTAATTTCGGAGTGCAATTTGAAACTAGAATGTGGAACTAGAATTTGGAATCAGAAATTGTTACTGGAACATAAAAGTGGACCTTTGAAATGGAATTTGGAACTGGAATTTAAAATTGGACTTTAGGACTGGAATCTGGAAGAGGAACTTAGAAGTGGAATTCAGAATTGGAATTTGGAAGATGAATTTAGAACTCTAATGTGGAACTGGAATTTCGACTTAGAATTTGGAACTCAAGCTTGTTAGTGGAAATTAGAGTTGGAATTTGGAACTGGAATTTAGAAGTGGAATTTAGAAGTGAAATTTACAATTAGAATTTAGATTTGGAACGTGGAACTGAGATGTGGAATTTGAATGAAGAACTGGAATTTAGAATTCGACTATTGAAGAAGATATTGTAATTGGAAATTTTGTCTTAACTTGGAATAGAAATGTGAGCTTCGACGTGGATATGCAGCACCATTCCACCTGCAATTTGTTATTAGAATTGTTGGTAAAACGTTATGGTTAAATTTGGAAATGCAATGTTAGTGTGTAGTATTAGCATGAAACATGTTATGGGAACCTAGATTTTGGTATATCAGTTTAATAGAGTAGTTTGAAATGGTTGTCCGGTTTTAGGAATATGTGAAAGGAATTATGATGTGGATGTCAGTTTTCATTTTGTATTGCAATATGAGTATAGAATTGGCATTTTGAAACATGAATTATATTCGGTATTTGAAAGTATAATTCCTACTACGAAGACATAATAGGAATGAGGCACAATTTTCGTGTAGAATTCACATGTGCAATTTCGGATGGGGTTATAGAAATTGCATTGCATGAAACTGAGTAGAGTTGGTGTTGCAGTCAGAGTCCAGAGTGAGGGCTCGACTCGAGCATGTGGTTAATAAGCACCCTCGTCTATGGCCATAATCAAGACATAGGGTTATGGTTAGATTTAGAATAGAGTGAGAGAAATGAGCACATTTATTGTTAGGTTTAGAAGACAAAATTGGAATTGAGAAATTATAATTGGATTTTGTGTTCCCAATTTTATTTTCGAAGTAAAATGTGATTTACGGAGCAGCATTTTGGAAAGAGAATTTAGAGTAAGAAATGAAACTTTCTTTTGGATCTGCAATTAAGAAGTGGAATTTAGAACTAGAATGTGGAACTGGAATTTGGGATTAGAATTTGGAACTGGAACATGGAAGTGGAACTTAGAAATGGAATTTGGAACTGGAATTTAGAATTGGAATTTAGAATTGGATTTTGGAAGTGTAATTTAGAAGTGGAGTTCAGCATTGGAATTTGGAAGAGGAATTTAGAACTTCTAAGGTGGAACTGGAATTTCTACTGAGATTTTGGAACTGGAGCTTGGAAATGGAAATTAGATTTGGAATTTAGAAACAGGAATTAGAAAGTGTAATTTAGAATTGGAATTTGAAAGTGGAATTGAGAATTGGAATTTGGAAGAGGAATTTAGAACTCTAATGTGGAACTGGAATTTCGACTCTAGAATTTGGAACTGGAGGTTGTTAGTTGAAATTAGAGTTGAAATTTGGAACTGGAATTTAGAAGTGGAATTTAGGTTTGGAATTTAGTAGTCGAATTTAGAATTAGAATTTGCATTCGGAACGTGGAACTGAGATGTAGAACTTGAATGAAGAACTGGAATTCAGAATTAGACTATTGAAGAGGATGTTGTATTTGGAAATTTTGTCTTAACTTGGAATAGAAGAGTGAGCTTCGACGTGGATATGCAGCACCATGAAACATGGAATTTGTTATTAGAATTTTTGGTAAAACTTTAAGGTTAAAAGATGGAAATGCAATGTTAGTGTGTAGTAATAGCGTAAAAGAAGTTATAGGAACCTCGATTTTGGTATTACAGTTTGATTGAGTAGTTTGCAATGGTTGTCTGGTGTTAGAGTATGTGAAAGGAATTATGATGTGGATGTCAGTTTTCATTTTGTATTGCAATATGAATATAGCGTTGGCCTTTGAAACATGAATTGGCATTCGGTATTTGAAAGTATAATTCCTACCACGAAGACATAATAGGAATGAGGCATAATTTTCGTGTAGAATTCACATGTGCAATTTTGGATGGGGTTATAGAAATTGCATTGCATGAAACTGAGTGGAGTTGGGGTTACAGTTAGAGTACAGTGTGAGGGCTTGACTCGAGCATGTGGTTAATAAGCACCATCGTCTATGGTCATAATCAAGGCTTAGGGTTATGGTTAGATTTAGAATAGAGTGAGAGAAAATGAGCACATTTAGGGTTGGGTTTAGAAGACAGAATTGGAATTGAGAAGTTACAATTGGATTTTGTGTTCCCAATTGTATTTTCGAAGTGAAATGTGATTTACGGAGCAGCACTTTGGAAAGAGAATTTAGAGTAAGAAATGAAACTTTCTTTTGGATCTGCAATTTCGTTGTGGAATTTAGAACTAGAATATGTAACTGGAATTTGGAATTAGAATTTGGAACTGGAACAGGGAAGTGGAACTTAGAAATGGAATTTGGAACTGGAATTTAGAAGGAGAATTTAGAATTGGGTTTTGGAAGTGTAATTTAGAAGTGGAGTTCAGCGTTGGAATTTGGAAGAGGAATTTAGAACTCAAAGGTGGAACTAGAATTTTTACTTAGAATTTGGAATTGGAGCTTGGAAGTGGAAATTAGATTTGGAATTTTGAACCGGAATTAGGAAGTGGAATTGAGAATTGGAATTTGGAAGAGGAATTCAGTACTCTAATGTGTAACTGGAATTTCGACTTAGAATTTGGAACTGCAGCTTGTTAGTGGAAATTAGAGACGGAATTTGGAACTGAAATTTAGAAGTGGAATTTAGATTTGGAATTTGGAAGTGCAATTTAGAATTAGAATTTGGATTCGTAACGTGGAACTGAGATGTGGAATTTGAATGAAGAACTGGAATTTAGAATTAGACTATTGAAGAAGATATAGCAACTGGAAATTTTGTCTTAAATTGGAATAGAAGTGTGAGCTTCGACGTGGATAATCAGCACCATTAAACATGGAATTTTTTATTAGAATTGTTGGCAAAACTTTACAGTTAAAAGTTGGAAATGCAATGTTAGTGTTATTAACGTGAAACATGTTATAGGTACCTAGATTTTGGTATAATAGGTTGATAGAGTAGTTTGAAATGGTTGTCTGGTGATAGAGTATGTGAAAGCTATTATGATGTGGATGTCAGTTTCCATTTGTATTGAAATATGTGTATAGAGTTGGCATTTAAAATATGAATTGGCATTAGGTATTTGAAAGTATAATTCCTACTAATAAGACATAATTGGAATGAGGCATAATTTTAGTGTAGAATTCACAGGTGAAATTTGGTGTAGGGTTATATAAATTGCATTCTATGAAACTGAGTGGAGTTGGGGTTACAGTTAGAGTCACGATGGAGGCCTTGACTCGAACATGTTTTTAATAATCACCCTCGTCTAGGGTCATAATCACTGCTTAGGGTTATGATTAGATTTAGTATAGAGTGAGAGAAATGAGCATGAATCGTGTTAGGTTTAGAAGACATAATTTTGATTGATAAGTAATAATTGGATTTTGTGCTCCCAATTTTATTTTGAAAGTGAAATGTGATTTACCGAGCAGCATTTCCGAAAGGGAATTTGGAATAAGAAATGAAACTTGCTTTTGGATCTGTAATTTCGGAGTGCAATTTAGAACTAGAATTTGGAATTAGAATTTGGAACTGGAACATGGAAGTGGACCATAGCAATGGAATTTGGAACTGGAATTTAGAATTGGACTTTAGTACTGGAATCTGGAAGAGGAATTTAGAAGTGGAATTCAGAATTGGAATTTGGAAGATGAATTTAGAACTCTAATGTGGAACTGGAATTTCGACATAGATTTTGGAACTCAAGCTTGTTAGTGGAAATTAGAGTTGGAATTTGGAACTGGAATTTAGAAGTGGAATTTAGAAGTGAAATTTACAATTAGAATTTAAATTTGGAACATGGAACTGAGATGTGGAATTTGAATGAAGAACTTGAATTTAGAATTCGACTATTGAAGAAGATATTGTAATTGGAAATTTTGTCTTAACTTGGAATAGAAATGTGAGCTTCGACGTGGATATGCAGCACCATTACACATGCAATTTGTTATTAGAATTGTTTGTAAAACGTTATGGTTAAATTTGGAAATGCAATGTTAGTGTGTAGTATTAGCATGACACATGTTATGGGAACCTAGATTTTGGTATATCAGTTTAATAGAGTAGTTTGAAATGGTTGTCTGGTGTTAGAGTATGTGAATGAAATTATGATGTGGATGTCAGTTTTCATTTTGTATTGCAATAAGAGTATAGAGTTGGCATTTGAAACATGAATTGGCATTTGGTATTTGAAAGTATAATTCCTACTATTAAGACATAATTGGAATGAGGCATATTTGTAATGGAGAATTCACATGTGCTACTTGGAATATGGTTATAAAAATTGCATTGCACGAAACTGAGTTGAGTTGGGATTATATTTAGAGTCAAGAGTGAGGGCTTGACTCGAGCATGTGGTTAATAATCACCCATGTCTATGGTCAAAATCAAGGCTTAGGATTATGGCAAGATTTAGCATAAAGTGAGAGAAATGAGCAAATTTAGTGTTTGGTTTAGAAGACAGAATTGGGATTGAGAAGTTATAATTGGATTTTGTGTTCAAAATTGTATTTTGGAAGTGAAATGTGATTTACAGAGCAGCATTTTCGAAAGAGAATTTAGAGTAAAAAATGAAACTTTCTTTTGGATCGGCAATTTCGAAGTGAAATTTAAAACTAGAATGTGGAACTGGAATTTGGAATTAGAATTTGGAACTGGAACATGGACGTGGAACTTAGAAATGGAATTTGGAACTGGAATACAGAACTGGAATTTAGAATTGGAATTGGCAAGTGTAATTTAGAAGTGGAATTCAGAATTGGAATTTGGAGTAGGAATTGAGAACTCTAATGTGAAACTGGGATTTCGACAGCTTGTTAGTGGAAATTAGAGTCGGAAATTGGAACTGGAATTTAGAAATGGAATTTAAATTTGGAATTTTGAAGTGGAATTGAGAATTAGAATGTGGAACTAGAATTTGGAATTAGAATTTGGAACTGGAACATGGAAGTGGACCATAGCAATGGAATTTGGAACTGGAATTTAGAAGTGGAATTTAGAATTGGAATCTGGAAGAGGAATTTATCAGTGGAATTCAGAATTGGAATTTGGAAGATGAATTTAGAACTCCAATTTCGAACTGGAATTTCGACTTAGAATTTGGAACTGGAGCTTGTTAGTGGAAATTACAGTTGGAATATGGAACTGAAATTTAGTAGTAGAATTCAGATTTTGGATTTGGAAGTGGAATTTAGAATTATAACTTGGATTTGAAATGTGGAACTGAGATGTGGAATTTGGATGAAGAACTGCAACTTAGAATTAGACTATTGAAGAAGAGATTGCAGTTGGAAATTTTTTCTTAACTTGGAATAAAAGTGTGACCTTTGACGGTGATATGCAGCACCATTAAACATGGAATTCGTTATTAGCATTGTTGGTAAAACTTTATGGTTAAAAGTTGGACATGCAATGTCACTGTGTAACATTAGCGTGAAACACGTGATAGGAACCTAGATTTTTGGATTACAGTTTCAGAGAGGAGTTACAAATGGTTGTCTGGTGTTATAGTATGTGAAAAAAATTATGATGTAGATGTCAGTTTTCATTTTGTGTTGCAATATGAGTATAGAGTTGGCATTTGAATCATGAATTGGCATTTGGTATTTAAAAGTATAATTCCTACTACTAAGACATAAATGGAATGGGGCATAATTTTAGTGTAGAATTCACAGATGAAATTTGGTATAGGGTTATAGAAATTGCATTGCAGCGAACTGAGTGGATTTGGGGTTACTCTTAGAGTCAAGATTGAGGGCTTGACTCGAGCCTGTTGTTAATAATCACGCACGTCTATGGTCATATTCAAGGCTTAGGGTTATGGTTAGATTTAGAATAAAGTGAGAGAAATGAGGACATTTAGTGTTTGGTTTAGAAGACAGAATTGTTATTGAGAAGTTATAATTGGATTTTGTGTTCCCAATAGCATTTTGGAAGTGAAATGATATTTACTGAGCAGCATTTTGGGAAGAGAATTTAGAATAAGAAATGAAACTTTCTCTTGCATCAGCAATTTCTAAGTGGCATTTAGAACTAGAATGTGGAACTGGAATTTGGAATTAGAATTTGGCAGTGGAACATGGAAGTGGAACTTAGAAATGGAATTTGGAACTGGAATTTAGAATTGGATTTTGGAAGTGTAATTTAGAAGTGGAGTTCAGGATTGGAATTTGTAAGAGGAATTTAGAACACCAAGGTGGAACGGGAATTTTGAATTAGAATTTGGAACTGGAGCTTGGAAGCGGAAATTAGAGTTGGAATTTGGAACAGGAATTGGGAAGTGGAATATAGAAATGGAATATGGAAGTAGAATTTAGAATTTGAATTTGGAACGTGGAACTGAGATATGGAATTTGAATGAAGAAGTGGAATTTAGAATTAGTCTATTGAAGAATATTTTGTAACTGAAAATTTTGTCTTAACTTGAAATAGAAGTGTGAGCTTCGACGTGGATATGAAGCACCACTAAACATGGAATTTTTTATTAGAATTGTTGGTAAAACTTTACGGTTAAAGTTGGACATGCAACGTTTGTGTGTAGTATTAGCGTGAAACATGTTAGAGGAACCTAGATTTTGGTATAACAGTTTGATAGAGTAGTTTGAAATGGTTGTCTGGTGTTAGAGTATGTGAAAGAAATTATGATGTGGATGTCAGTTTTCATTTTGTATTGCAATATGAGTATAGAGTTGGCCTTTGAAACAAGAATTCGCATTTGGTATCTGAAAGTATAATTGCTACTACTAAGACGTAATTGGAATGAGGCATAATTTTAGGGTAGAATTCACAGGTGAAATTTGGTATAGGGTTATAGAAATTGCCTTGCATGAAACTGCGTGGAATTGGGGTTAATGTTAGTGTCAAGAGTGAGGGCTTCACTCGAGCATGTTGTTAATAATGACCCAAGTCTACGGTCATAATCATTGCTTAGGGTTATGATTAGATTTAGAATAGAGTGAGAGAAATGAGCAAATTTCGTGTGAAGTTTAGAAGACAGAATTGTGATTGATAATTAATAACTGGATGTTTTGTTCCCAATTTTATTTTGGAAGTGAAATGTGATATACGGAGCAGCATTTCGAAAAGGGAATTTGCAATAAGAAATGAAACTTGGTCTTCGATCTGTAATTTCGGAGTGGAATTTAGAACTAGAATGTGGAACTAGAATTTGGAATTAGAATTTGGAACTGGAACATGGAAGTGGACACTCGCAATGGAATCTGGAAGAGGAATTTCGAAGTGAAATTCAGAATTGGAATTTGGAAGAGGAATTTAGAACTCTAATGTGCAACTGGAATTTCGACTTAGAATTTGGAACTCGAGCTTATTAGTGGAAATTAGACTTCGAATTTGGAACTGGAATTTAGAAGTGGAATTTAGATTTGGAATTTGGAAGTGGAATTTAGAATTAGAATGTGGAACTAGAATTTGGAATTAGAATTTGGAACTGGAACGTGGAAGTGGACCATAGCAATGGAATTTGGAACTGGAATTTAGAAGTGGAATTTAGAATTGGAATCTGGAAGAGGAATTTTTCAGTGGAATTCAGAATTGGAATTTGGAAGATGAATTTAGAACTCCAATTTCGAACTGGAATTTCAACTTAGAATTTGGAACTGGAGCTTGTTAGTGGAAATTACAGTTGGAATATGGAACTGAAATTTAGTAGTGGAATTTAGATTTTGGATTTGGAAGTGGAATTTAGAATTAGAACTTGGATTTGGAATGTGGAACTGAGATGTGGAATTTGGATGAAGAACTGCAATTTAGAATTAGACTATTGAAGAAGAGATTGCAATTGGAAATTTTTTCTTAACTTGGAATAAATGTATGAACTTTGACGGTGATACGCAGCACCACTAAACATGGAATTCGTTATTAGCATTGTTGGTAAAACTTTATGGTTAAAAGTTGGACATGCAATGTCAGTGTGTAACATTAGCGTGAAACACGTGATAGGAACCTAGATTTTTGTATTACAGTTTCATAGAGGAGTTACAAATGGTTGTCTGGTGTTATAGTATGTGAAAGAAATTATGCATGAATCTGAGTGCAGTTGGAGTTACAGTTACCGTCAAGATTGAGGGCTTTACTCGAGCATGTGGTTTATAATAACCCACGTGTATGGTCATCACACCTTAAACTCTCTACAAGTATGCTATCAATTTGACTCCCTAAATTCTCTACAAGCGTCCTGTCCACTTGACTCTTCTATATATTATATTGTCATCACTGACAACTTAAACTCTCTTCAAGTATCCTTTCAATTTGACTCTTCGATTTTTCCTGCTTGTGATATCAGTATTTAGCCTTTTCCCTGTTGAGGCCTGTAGAAATCCAAAGAAAGGCATTTTGTCACTTCCTCTAAAGAGACAACTCAGAAGTAATGTATGTAAAGGCTAAAAATCTTTATACCTTATCTACAACAGCGAAGTCAGTACAAGCTGTGCTACACTACCTGGAACATAATTGCAAGTACACAATTGTCCCTTCCTCCCTTGACCAAAATGGTAAGTTTATATGAAGATGACTCAAGAAATACATTGGATACTAAGTAGATATTACACTATGAGCACTGACTCCCTAAATTCTCTACAAGTGTCCTGTCACCTTGACTCTTCTATCTTTATCATGCTTGGGATATCAGTATTTAGCCTTTTTCCTGTTCAGGTATATAGGAATCTAAATGAAGGCATTTTGGCAGTTCGTCCTTAAGAGACAAAACTGAAGTAATATGTAAATATATATATATATATATATATATATATGTGTGTGTGTGTGTGTGTGTGTGTATATATATATATTTATACATATATATGTATGTATATAATATAAAGGGTAAAACTCCACATATATTATCTACAGCCGTGTAGTCAGTACAAGCTCTGCTAGAGTATCTGGAAAATATTTGCTAGTACACAATTGTCCATTCCTACATTGGCCAACATGGAAGGTGTATTTGGAAAAAGCTCATGAAATACAATGTAGACGAAGAAGATATTACATTATCAACACTGTCTCCCTAAGCTGTCTGCAAGTCTCATATCCACTTGACTCTTCTGTCTTTTTCCTGCTTGTGATATCAGTATTTTGCCTTTTCCTATTTGAGGCCTATACCCATCCAAAGGAATGGTGTTTGTCACTTCCTCTAAAGAGACAACTGTGAAGTAATAGATGTAAAGGGTTAAAATCCACATATCTTTTCTACAGCAGTGAAGTCAGTACAAGCTATTCTAGAGTATCTGGAGGATTCTTGCAACTACACAATTGTCCATTTCTGAATTGGCCAACATGGAAGGTGCATTTCGAGATAACTCAAGAAATACAATGTATAATAAGAAGATATTACATTGTCGGCCTTGACACCCTAAACTCTCCTCAAGTGTTCTATCAAGTTGAATCTTCTATCTTTATCCAGCTTGTGATATCAGTATTTAGCCTTTTCCCTGTTGAGGCATATAGGAATCTAAATAAAGGCATTTTGGCAGGTCCTATTTAACAGACAATGCTGAAGTAAGGTATGTAAAGGGAGAAAATACATATATTTTATCGAGAGCAGTGAAAACAATACAAGGTATTCTAGTGTACGTGGAAGATATCTGCAAGTACACCATTGTCATTTGCTCCATTGGCCTACTTGGAAGGTGTATTTCAAGATAACTCAAAAGATACAATGTATACAAAGAAGATATTATGTCGTCATCACTGACACCTTAAACTCTCTATACGTATCCTATCAATGTGATTCTTCGATCTTTCTCCTGCTTGTGATATCAGTATTTAGCCTTTTCCCAGTTGAGGCCTATAGAAATCCAAAGAAACACATTTTTCACTTCCCCTGCAGAGACAACTCTCAAGTAATGTATATAAAAATCCATATAATTTATCTACAAGAGTGAAGTCAGTACAAGCTGTACTCGAGTACCTGGAACATAACAGCAAGTACACAATTTTCCTTTCCTCCCTTGAGCAAAATGGTAGTGTATATGAAGATGACTCAAGAAATACATTGGATACTAAGTAGATACTATACTGGCAGCACTGACTCCCTAAATTCTTTACAAGTGTCTTGTCAAATTGACTCTTTTCGTTTTATCCTGCTTGTGATATCAGTATCTAGCCTGTTTCCTGTTCAGGTATACAGGAATCTAAACGAAGTCAATTTGGCAGTTCCTCCTTAAGAGACAACACAGAAGTAATACGTAAATACATACATACATACATATATATATATATATATATATATATATATACATACATATATATATATATACACGTATATATACATATACATATATATATATATATATATATATATATATAAATGGTAAAATTCCACATATATTATCTACAGACGTGAAGTCAGTACAAGCTATGCTAGAGTATCTGGAAGATACTTGCTATTACTCAATTGTCCATTCCTCTATTGGCCAACATGGAAGGTGTATTTGAAGATACCTCAAGAAATATAATGTATATCAAGAAGATATATTGTCATCACCGACACCTTAAACTCTCTACAAGTATCCTATCATTTTGACTCTTCGATCTTTTTTCTGCTTGTGATATCAGTATTTACCCTTCCTCCCTTGACCAAAATGGTAAATGTATATGAAGATGAGCCAAGAAATACATTGCATGCTAAGTAGATATTACATTGTCAGCATTGACTCCTTAAATTCTCTACAAGTGTCCTATCAACTTGACTCTTCTATCTTTATCCTGCTTGAGATATGAGTATTTAGCCTTTTTCCTGTACAGGCATATAGGTATCTAAATGAAGGCATTTGGGCAGGTCGTCCTTAAGAGACAACACTGAAGTAATATGTGAATATGTATATATATATATATATATATATATATATATATATATATATATATATATATATGTATATATATATATATATATGTACATATATATATGTATATATATATACATACATACATATATATATATATATATATATGTAAAGGGTAATAAAAAACATATATTATCTACAGCACTGAAGTCACTACAAGCTATGCTACTGTACCTGAAAGATACTTGCAATACACTATGGTCAATTTCTCCATTGGCCTACTTGGAAGGTGTAGATAACTCAAGATATACAATGTATACTGAGAAGATAATAAATTGTCACCACTGACACCCTAAAATCTCTACAAGTATCCTATCAACTTCACTCTTCTATGTTTTTCCTGCTTGTGATATCAGTATGTAGCCATTTCCCTGTTGAGGCCTATGGGGATCTAAATAAAGGCATTTTAACAGTGCCTATTTAAGAGAAAACCCTGAAGTCATGTATGTCAAAGGTAAAAATCCACATATCTTTTCAACAACAGTGAAGTCAGTACAAGCTATGCTAGTGTACCTGGAAGATACTTGCAAGTACACTCTTGTCAATTTCTCTATTGACTATTTGGAAGAAGTATTTAAAGATAACTCAAGAGATACAATGTGTACTAAGAAGATATTAAATTTTCACCACTGACACTCTAAACTCTCTACAAGTATCCTATCAACTTGATTCTTCTGTCTTTATCCTGCTTGTGATATCAGTATTTAGCCATTTCCATGTTTAAGCCTAGGGGTTCTAAATAAAGGCATTTTAACAGTTCCTATTTAAGAGATAACATTGAAGTCATGTATGTAAAAGGTAAAAATCCACATTTTTTTTCAACAGCAGTGAAGTCAATACAAGATATGCGAGTGTAGCTGGAAGACACTTGCAAGTATACCATCGTCCATTGCTCCGTTGACCAACATGGAAGGTGTATTTGAAGATAACTCAGGAAATACAATGTATACTAAGAAGATATTACATTTTCAACACTGTCTCCCTAAGCTGCCTGCAAGTCTCATATCCACTTGACTCTTCTATCTTTTTCCTGCTTGTGATATCTGTATTTTGCCTTTTTCTAGTTGAGGCCGACAGCCATCCAAAGGAATGGTGTTTGTCACTTCCACTAAAGAGACAACTGTGAAATAATATATGTAAAGGGTCAAAATCCACATATATTTTCTACAGCAGTGAAGTCAGTACAAGCTATGCTAGAGTATCTGGAAGATTGTTGCTAGTACACAATTGTCCCTTCCTCCTTTGACCAAAATAGTAAGTATATGTGAAGATGACCAAGAAATACATTGGATACTAAGTATATATTACATTGTCAGCATTGACTCGCTAAATTCTCTACAAGTGTCCTGTCAACTTGACTCTTTTGTCTTTGCCCTGCTTGTGATATCAGTATTTAACCTTTTCCCTGTACAGACGTATAGGAATCTAAATGAAGGCATTTTGGCAGTTCCTCCCTAAGAGACAACACTGAAGTCATATGTAAATATATACATATATATATATATATATATACATACATATATATATACATATATATATATATATATATATATATATATATATATATATATACATGTTAAAAATCCACATATATTCTCTACAGCAGTGAAATCAGTACAAGCTATGCTAGTGTACCTGGAAGATACTTGTAATACACTAAGGTCAATTTCTCCATTGACTTAGTTGGAATTTGTATTTAAAGATAACTCAAGAGATACAATGTATACAAAGAAGACAATAAATTTTCACCAATGACACCCTAAACTCTCTACAAATATCCTGTCAACTTGACTCTTCCATCTATGTCCTGCTTGTGATATCAGTATGTAGCCATTTCCCTACTGAGGCCTATCGGGATCTAAATAAAGGTATTTTAACAGTTCCACTTTAAGAGACAATCTTGAAGTCATGTATGTAAAAGGTAAAAATCCATATATCTTTTCAACAGCAGTGAAGAAATACAAGATATGCGAGTGTAGCTGGAAGACACTTGCAAGTACACCATCGTCCATTGCTCCATTGGCCAAGATGGAAGGTGTATTTGAAGATAACTCAGGAAGTACAATGTATACTAAGAAGACATTACATTGTCAACACTGTCTCCCTATGCTGTCTGCAAGTCTCATATCCACTTGACTCTTCTGTCTTTTTCCTGCTTGTGATAATAGTATTTTGCCTTTTCCTATTTGAAGCCTATACCCATTCAAAGGAATGGAGTTTGTCACTTCCTCTAAAGAGACAACTGTGAAGTAATAGATGTAAAGGGTTAAAATCCACATATCATTTCTACATCAGTGAAGTGTACAAGTTATGCTAGAGTATCTGGAAGATTCTTGCTACTACACAATTGTCCATTACTCCATTGGCCAACATGGAAGTTGTATTTGGAGATAACTCAAGAAATACAATGTATAATAAGAAGTTGTCACATTGTCAGCCCTGACACACTAAACTCTCTACATGTGTCCTATAAAGTTCACTCTTCTATATTTATCCTGCTTGTCATATCAGTATTTAGCCTTTTCCCTCTTGAGGCATATAGGAATCTAAATAAAGGCATTTTGGCAGGTCCGACTTAACAGACAACACTGAAGTAAGGTATGTAAAGGGAGAAAATCCACATATATAATTGAGAGCAGTGAAAACAATACAAGGTATTCTAGTGTACCTGGAAGATACTTGCAAGTACACCATTGTCAATTGCTCCATTGGCCTACTTGAATGGTGTATTTGAAGATAACTCAAGAGATACAATGTATACAAAGAAGATGTTATATTGTCATCACTGACACCTTAAAATCTCTACAAGTATCCTATCAATTTGACTCTTCGATCTTTCTCCTGCTTGTGATATCAGTATTTAGCCTTTTCCCTGTTGAGGCCTATAGAAATCCAAAGAAACGCATTTTGTCCCTTCCCCTAAAGAGACAATTCTGAAGTAATATATGTAAAGGCTAAAAATCCATATAACTTATCTACAAAAGTGTAGTCAGTACAAGCTGTGCTAGAGTACCTGGAACATAATTGCAAGTACACAATTGTCCCTTCCTCCCTTGACCAAAATGGTAAGTGTATGTGAAGATGACTCAAGAAATACTTTGGATCCTAAGTAGATATTCCTTTGACAGCATTGACTGCCTAAGTTCTCTACAAGTGTCCTGTCAACTTGACTCTTCTATCTTTATCCTGCTTGTAATATCAGTATTTAGCCTGTTCCCTGTTGAGGCATATAGGAATCTAAATAAAGGCATTTTGGCAGGTCCTACTTAACAGACAACACTGAAGTAAGGTATGTAAAGGGTGAAAATCCAAATATTTATCGAGAGCAGTGAAAACAATACAAGGTATTCTAGTGTACCTGGAAGATACTTGCAAGAACACTATTGTCAATTGCTCCATTGGCTTACTTGGAAAGTGTATTTGAAGATAACTCGGGGGATACAATGTATACAAAGAAGATATTATATTGTCAACACTGTAACCTTAATCTTTCTACAAGTATCCTATCAATTTGACTCTTTGATCTTTTTCCTGCTTGTCATATCAGTAGTTAGTCTTTTCCCTGTTGAGGCCTATAGAAATCCAAAGAAACACATATTTTCACTTCCCCTAAAGAGACAATTCTGAAGAAATGTATGTAAAGGCTAAAAATCCATAGAACTTATCTACGACGGTGAAGTCAGTACAAGCAGTGCTAGAGTACCTGGAACATAATTGCAAGTACACAATTGTCCCTTCCTCCCTTGACGAAAATGGTCAATATATGTGAAGATGACTCAAGAAATACATTGGATACCAAGTAGATATTACATAGTCAGCACTGACTCCCTAAATTCTCTACAAGTGTCATGTGAACTTGACTCTTCTATCTTTATCCTGCTTGTGATATCAGTATTTAGCCTTTTTCCTGTTCAGGTATATACGAATCTAAATGAAGGCATTTTGGCAAATCGTCCTTAAGAGGCAACACTGAAGTAATATGTAAATATATATATATATATATATATATATATATATATATATATATATATATATATATGTATGTATGTATTTTTAAAAATCCACATATATTATCTACAGCAGTGAAGTCAGTACAAGCTATGCTAGAGTATCTGGAAGATACTTGCTAGTACACAATTGTCCATTCCTCCATTGGCCAACATGAAAGGTGTATTTGGAGAAAGCTCAAGAAATACAATGTATAATAAGGAGATATTACATTGTGAGCCCTGACCCCTTAAACTCTGTACAATTGTTCAATCAAGTTGACTCTTCTATCTTTATCCTGCTTGTGATATCAGTATTTAGCCTTTATCCTGTTGAGGCATATAGGAATCTAACTAAAGGCATCTTGCCAGGTCCTACTTAAGAGACAACACTGAAGTTCGGTATGCAAAGGGAGAAAATCCACATATTTTATCGAGAGCAGGGAAAACAATACAAGGTATTCTAGTGTACCTGGAAGATACTTGCAAGTACACTATTGTCAATTTCTCCATTGGCCTACATGCAAGGTGAATTTGAAGATAACTCAAGACATACAATGTATACTAGGAAGATAATAAATTGTCACCACTGACACCCTAAACTCTCTACAAGTATCCTTTCAACTTGTCTCTTCTATCTTTATCCTGCTTGTGATATCAATATGTAGCCATTTCCCTGTTGAGGCCTATGGGTATCTAAATAAAGGCATTTCAACAGTTCCTATTTAAGAGACAACCTTGAAGTCATGCATGTAAGAGGTAGAAATCCACATATCTTTTCAACAACAGTGAAGTCAGTACAAGATATGCGAGTGTAGCTGGAAGACACTTGCAAGTACACCATCGTCCATTACTCCATTGGCCAACATGGAACGTGTATTTGAAGATAACTCAGGAAATACAATGTATACTACGAAGATATTACATTGTCAACACTGCCCCCCTAAGCTGTCTGCAAGTCTCATATCAACTTGACTCTTCTATCATTTTCCTACTTGTGATATCAGTATTTTGCCTTTTCCTAGTTGAGGCCTATAGCCATCCAAAGGAATGATGTTTGTCACTTCCTCTAAAGAGACAACTGTGAAGTAATATATGTAAATGGAGAAAATCAACATATATTTTCTACAGGAGTGAAGTCAGTACAAGCTGTGCTAGAGTACCTGGAACATAATTGCAAGTACACAATTGTCTCTTCCTCACTTGACCAAAATGATAAGTGTATATGAAGATGACTCAAAAATACTTTGGATCCTAACTAGATATTACATTGGCAGCATTGATTGCCTAAATTCTCTACAAGTGTCCTCTCAACTTGACTCTTCTATCTTTATCCTGCTTGTGATATAAGTATTTAGCCTTTTCCCTGTTGAGGCATATAGGAATTTAAATAAAGGCATTTTGTCAGGTCCAATTTAACAGACAACACTGAAGCAAGGTATGTAAAGGGAGAAAATTAACATATTTTATCGAGAGCAGTGAAAACAATACAAGGTATTCTAGTGTATCTGGAAGATACTTACAAGTACATCATTGTCAATTGCTCCACTGGCCTACTTGGAAGGTGTATTTGAAAATAACTCAAGACATACAACCTATACTAAGATAATAATAAATTGTCACCACTGACACCCTAAAATCTCTACAAGTATCCTATCAACTCGTCTCTTCTATCTTCATTCTGATTGTGATATCAATATGTAGCCATTTCCCTGTTGATGCCTATGGGGATCTAAATAAAGGCATTTCAAGAGTTCCTATTTAAGAGACAACCTTCAAGTCATGTATGTAAAAGGTAAAAATCCACATATCTTTTCGACAACCGTGAAGTCAATACACGATATGCGAGTGTAGCTGGAAGACACTTGCAAGTACACCATCGTCCATTGCTCCATTGTCCAACATGGAAGGTGTATTTGAAGATAACTCAGGAAATACAATGTATACTAAGAAGATATTACATTGTCAGCCCTGACACCCTAAACTCTCTACAAGTGTCCTATCAAGTTGAATCTTCTATCTTTATCCTGCTTGTGATATCAGTATTTAGCCTTTTCCCTGTTGAGGTATATAGGAATCTAAATAAAGGCATTTTGGCAGGTCCTCCTTAAGAGCCAACACTGAAATAAGGTATGTAAAGGGTGAAAATCGACATATTTTATCGAGAGCAGTGAAAACAATACAATGTATTCTAGTGTACCTGGAAGATACTTGCAAGTACAACACTCTCAATTGCTCCATTGGCCTACTTCGAAGGTTTATTTGAAGAAAACTCAAGAGATACAATGTATACAAAGAAGATGTTATATGGTCGTCACTGACACCTTAAACTCTCTACAAATATCCTATCAATTTGACTCTTTGATATTTTTCCTCCTTTTGATATCAGTATTTAACCTTTTCCCTGTTGAGGCCTATAGAAATCCAAAGAAACGCATTTTGTCACTTTCCTTAAAGAGACATCTCTGAAGTAATGTATGTAAAGGATAAAAATCCATATAACTTATCTACAACATGTAAGTCAGTAGAAGCTGTGCTAGAGTACCTGGAACATAATTGTAAGTACACAACTGTCTCTTCCTCTCTTAACCAAAATGGTAAGTGTATATTAAAATGACTCAAGAAATACATTGGATACTAAGTAGATATTACATTGTCCACATTGACTCCCTAAATTCTCTACAAGTGTCCTGTGAACTTGACTCTTCTATCTTTATCCTGCTTGTGATATCAATATTTAGCCGTTTTCCTGTACAGGCATATAGGAATCTAAATGAAGGCATTTTGGCAGCTCGTCCTTAACAGACAACACTGAAGTAATATGTAAATATATATATAAATATGAATATATATATATATATATATATATATATATATATATATATATATATATATAAATACAAATATATATATATATATATATATATATGTAGGGTAAAAATCCACATATATTATCTACAGCAGTGAAGTCATTAAAAGCTATGCTAGTGTACCTGGAAGATACTTGCAAGTACACTACTGTCAATTACTCCATTGGCCCACTTGGAAGGTGTATTTGAAGATACCTCAAGAGATACAATGGATACTAAGAAGATAATAAATTGTCACCACTGACAACCTTAACTCTCTACAAGTATCCTACCAACTTGTCTCTTCTATCTTGATCCTGGTTGTGATATCAGTATGTAGCCATTGCCCTGTTGAGGCCTATGGAGATCTAAATAAAGGCATTTTAACGGTTCCTATTTAAGAGACAACCTTGAAGTCATGTATGTAAAAGGTACAAATCCACATATCTTTCGACAGCAATGAAGTCAATACACGATATGCGAGAGTACCTGGAAGACACTTGCAAGTACACCATCGTCCATTGCTTCTTGGCCAACATGGTAGGTGTATTTGAAAATAACTCAGGTAATACAATGTATACTAAGAAGATATTACATTGTCAACACTGTTTCCCTAAGCTGTCTGCAATCTCATATCCACTTGACTCTTCTATCTTTTTCCTACTTGTGATATCAATGTTTTGCCTTTTCCTAGTTGAGGCCTATAGCCATCCAAAGGAATGGTGTTTGTCACTTCCTCTAAAGAGACAACTGTGAAGTAATATATGTAAAGGGTGAAAATCCACATATATTTCAACAGCAGTGAAGTCAGTACAAGCTATGCTCGAGGATCTGGAACATCGTTCCTACCACACAATTGTCCATTCCTCCATTGGCCAACATGGAAGGTGTATTTGGAGATAACTCAAGAAATACAATGTATAATAAGAAGATATAAGATTGTCAGCCCTGACAGCATAAACTCTCTACAAGTGGCATATGAAGTTGACGCTTCTATCTTTATCCTTCTTGGGATATCAGTATTTAGCCTTTTCCCTTTTGAGGCATATAGGAATCTAAATAAAGGCATTTTGGCAGGTCCGACTTAACAGACAACACTGAAGTAAGGTATGTAAAGTGAGAAAATCCACATATTTTATCGAGAGCAGTGAAAACAATACAAGGTATTCTAGTGTATCTGGACAATACTTGGAAGTCCACCATTGTCAATTGCTCTATTGTCCTACTTGGATCGTGTATTTGAAGATAACTCAAGAGATACAATGTATACAAAGAAGATATTACATTGTCATCACGGACACCTTAAACTCTCTACAAGTACCCTATCCATTTGACTCTTCAACTTTTTCCTGCTTGTGATATCAGCATTTAGCCTTTTCCATGTTGAGGCCTATAGAAATCCAAAGAAACGCATTTTTTGACTTCCCCTAAAGAGACAACTCTGAAGTAATATATGTAAAGGCTAAAAATCCATATAACTTATCTACAACAGTGAAGTCAGTACAAGCTGTGCGAGAGTACCTGGAACATAATTGCAAGTACACAATTGTCCCTTCGTCCCTTGACCAAAATGGTAAGTGTATATGAAGATGACTCAAGAAATACTTTGGATCCTAAGTAGATATTACATTGTCAGCATTGACTGCCTAAATTCTCTACAAGTGTCCTGTCAACTTGACTCTTCTATCTTTATCCTGCTTCTGATATCAGTATTTAGCCTTTTTCCTGTACAGGCATATAGGAATCTAAATGAAGGCATTTTGGCAGTTCATCCTTAAGAGAAAACACTGAAGTAATATGTAAAGATAAATATATATATGGTAAAAATCCACATATATTATCTACAGCAGTGAAGTCAGTACAAGCTATGCTAGTGTATCTGGAAGATACTTGCATGTAAACTATTGTCAATTTCTCCATTGGCCTACTTGGAAGTTGTATTTGACGATAACTCAAGAGATACAATGCATACTAAGAAGGTAATAAATTGTCACCACTGACAACCTAAACTCTCTACAAGTATCCTATCCACTTGTCTCTTCTATCTTGATCCTGCTTGTGATATTAGTATGTAGCCATTTCCCTGTTGAGACCTATGGGGATCTAAATAAAGGCATTATAACAGTTCCTATTTAAGAGACAACATTGAAGTCATGTATGTAAAAGGTAAAAATCCACATATCTTTTCGACAACAGTGAAGTCAATACAAGATATGCGAGTGTAGCTGGAAGACACTTGCAAGTACACCATCGTCCATTGCTCCATTGGCCAACATGGAAGGTGTATTTGAAGATAACTCAGCAAATACAATGTATGCTAAGAAGATATTACATTGTCAACACTGCCTCCCTAAGCTGTCTGCAATCTCACATCCACTTGACTCTTCTATCTTTTTCCTGCTTGTGATATCAATGTTTTTCCTTTTCCTAGTTGAGGTCTATAGCCATCCAAAGGAATGGTGTTTGTCACTTCCTCTAAAGAAGATATTAGTTTGTCAGCCCTGACAGCATAAACTCTCTACAAGTGTCCTATGAAGTTGACGCATCTATCTTTATCCTTCTTGGAATATCAGTATTTAGCCTTTTCCCTGTTGAGGCCTATAGCCATCCAAAGGAATGGTGTTTGTCACTTCCTCTAAAGAGACAACTGTGAAGCAATATATGTAAAGGGTGAAAATCCACATATATTTTCTACAGCAGTGAAGTCAATACAAGCTATGCTCGAGTATCTGGAAGATACTTGCTAGTACACAATTGTCCATTCCTCCATTGGCCAACAGGGAAGGTGTATTTGGAGATAACTCAAGAAATACAAGGTATAATAAGAAGATATTAAATTGTCAGCCCTGACAGCCTAAACTCTCTACAAGTGTCCTATGAAGTTGACTCTTCTATCTTTATCCTGCTTGGGATATCAGTATTTAGCCTTTTCCCTGTTGAGGCATATAGGAATCTAAATAAAGGCATTTTGGCAGGTCCTACTTAAGAGACAACACTGGAGTCAGGCAAATAAAGGGAGAAAATCCACATTTTTATCGAGAGCAGTGAAAACAATACAAGGTATTCTAGTGTACCTGGAAGACACTTGCAAGTACACCATTGTCAATTGTTCCATTGTCCTACTTGGATGGTGTATTTGAAGATAACTGAACGGATACAATGTATACTAAGAAGATATTATATTGTCATCACTGACACCTTAAGGTCTCTACAAGTATCCAATCAAATTGACCCTTCGATCTTTTTCCTGCTTGTGATATCAGTATTTAACCTTTTCCCTGTTGAGGCCTATAGAAATCCAAAGAAACGCATTTTGTCACTCCCTCTGAAGAGGCGACGCTGACGTAACGTATGTTAAGGCTAAAAATCCATATAACCTATCTACAACAGTGAAGTCAGTACAAGCTGTGCTATAGTACCTGGAACATTATTGCAAGTAAACAATTGTCCCTTCGTCCCTTGACCAAAATGGTAAGTTTATATGAAGATGACTCAAGAAATACATTATATGAAGTAGATATTACATTGTCAGCATTGACTCCCTAAATTCTCTACAAGTGTCCTGACAACGTGACTCTTCTATCTTTATCCTGCTTGTGATATCAGTATTTAACCTTTTCCTTGTTGAGGCATATATGAATCTAAATAAAGGCATTTTGGCAGTTCCTCGTTAAGAGACAACACTGAAATAAGGTATGTAAAGTGTGAAAATCCACATATTTTATCGAGAGCAGTGAAAACAATAGAAGGTATTCTAGTGTACCTGGAAGACACTTGCAATTACACCATTGTCAATTGCTCCATTGGCCTACTTGGAAGGTTTATTTGAAGAGAAATCAAGGGATACAATGTATACCAATAAGATATTATGTTGTCATCACTGACACCTTAAACTCTCTACAAGTATCCTATCAATTTGACCCTTCGATCTTTTTCCTGCTTGTGATATCAGATTTAGCCTTTGCCCTGTTGAGGCCTATAGTAATCCAAAGAAACGCATTTTGTCACTTCCCCTAAAGATACAACTCTGAGGTAAGGTGTGTAAAACCTAAAAACCAATATAATTTATCTACAACAGTGAAGTTAGTACAAGCTGTGCTAGAGTACCTGGAACATAATCGCAAGTACAAAATTGTCCCTTCCTCCATTGAAGAAAATGGGACGTGTATATGAATATGACCCAAGAAATACAGTGGATATCAAGTAGATATCACATTGTCAGCACTGATTCCCTAAATTCTCTTCAAGTGTCCTGTCAACTTGACTCTTGTATCTTTATCCTGCTTGTGATATTAATATTTATCCTTTTCCTTGTTGAGGCATATAGGTATCTAAATAAAGGCATTTTGGCAGGTCCTACTTAACAGACAACACTAAAGTAAGGTATGTAAAGGGAGAAAATCTACATATTTTATCAAGAGCAGTGAAAACAATACAAGGTATTCTAGTGTACCTGGAAGGTACTTGCATGTACACCATTGTCAATTGCTCCATTGGCCTACTTCGAAGGGGTATTTGAAGATAACTCAAGAGGTACAATGTATACTAAGAAGATGTTATATTGTCATCACTGACACTTTAAACTCTCTACAAGTATCCTATCAAATTGACTGTTCGATCTTTTTCCTGCTTGTGATATCAGTATTTAACCTTTTCCCTGTTGAGGCCTATAGAAATCCAAAGAAACGCATTTTGTCACTTCCTCTAAAGAGGCGACGCTAAAGTAACGTATGTAAAGGCTAAAAATCCATATAACTTATTACCCCAGTGAAGTCAGTACAAGCTGTGCTAGAGTACCTGGAACATTATTGCAAGTACACAATTGTCCCTTCGTCCCTTGACCAAAATGGTAAGTTTATATGAAGATGACTCAAGAAATACATTGGATACGAAGTAGATATTACATTGTCAGCATTGACTCCCTAAATTCTCTACAAGTGTCCTGTCAACGTGACTCTTCTATCTTTATCCTGCTTGTGATATCAGTGTATAGACATTTCTCTATTGAGGCCTATGGTGACATAAATGAAGGCATTTTAACAGTTCCTATTTAAGAGACAACATTGAAGTCTTGCATGTAAAAGGTAAAAATCCACATATCTTTTCGAAAACAGTGAAGTCAATACAAGATATGCGAGTGTAGCTGGAAGACACTTGCAAGTACACCATCGTCTATTGCTCCATTGGCAAACATAGAAGGTGTATTTGAAGATAACTCAGGAAATACAATGTATACTAAGAAGATATTACATTGTAAACACTGTCTCCCTAAGCTGTCTGCAAGTCTCATATCAACTTGACTCTTCTATCTTTATCATGTTTTTGATATCAGTATTTAGCCTTTTCGCTGTTGAGGCATATAGGAATCTAAATAAAGGCATATTGGCAGTTCTTTGTTAAGAGATAACACTGAAAAAAGGTATGTAAAGTGGGAAAATCCACATATTTTATCGAGAGTAGTGAAAACAATACAAGGTATTCTAGTGTACCTGGAAGACACTTGCAAGAACACCATTGTCAATTGCTCCATTGGCCTACTTGCAGGGAGTATTTGAAGATAACTCAAAGGATACAATGTATACTAAGAAGATATTATATTGTCATCACTGACAACTTAAACTCTCTACAAGTATCCTATCAATTTGACCCTTCGATCTTTTTCCTGCTTGTGATATCAGATTTAGCCTTTTCCCTGTTGAGGCCTATAGAAATCCAAAGAAACGCGTTTTGTCACTTCCCCTAAAGAAACAACTCTGAAGTTATGTGTGTAAAGGCTAGAAATCAATAGAACTTATCTACAACAGTGAAGTCAGTACAAGATGTGCTACAGTACCTGGAACATAATTGCTGGTACAAAATTGTCCCTTCCTCCCTTGAACAAAATTATAAGTGTATATGAATATGACTCAAGAAATACATTGGATACCAAGTAGATATTACATTGTCAGCCCTGACTCCCTAAATTTTCTACAATTGTCCTGTCAACTTGACTCTTCTATCTTTATCCTGCTTGTGATATCAGTATTTATCCTTTTCCCTGTTGAGGCATATTGCAATCTAAATAAAGGCATTTTGACAGGTCGTACTTAACAGACAACACTAAAGGAAGGTATGTAAAGGGAGAAAATCCACATATTTTATCGAGAGCAGTGAAAACAATATAAGGTATTCTAGTGTACTTGGAAGATACTTGCAAGTACACCATTGTCAATTGCTCCATTGGCCTACTTGGAAGGTGTATTTCAAGATAACTCAAGAGATACAATGTATACAAAGAAGATATTATATTGTCATCACTGACATCTTAAACTCTCTACAAGTATCCTATCAATTTGACTCTTCGATCTTTTTCCTGCTTGTGATAACAGTATTTAGCCTTTTCCCTGTTGAGGCCTATAGAAATTCAAAGAAACACATTTTGTCACTTCCCCTAAAGAGACAACTGTAAAGTAATGTATGTAAAGGCCAAAAATCCATGTAACTTATCTACAACAGTGAAGTCAGTAGGAGCTGTGCTAGAGTACCTGGAATATAATTGCAAGTACACAATTGTCCCATCCTCCCTTGACCAAAATGGGAAGTGTATATGAAAATGAATCAAGAAATACATTGGATACTAAGTAGATACTAAATTGTCCGCACTGACTCCCTAAATTTTCTACAAGTGTCCTATCAACTCGACTGTTCTATCTTTATCCTGCTTCTGATATCAGTATTTAACCTTTTTCCTGTTCAGGTACATAGGAATCTAAATGAAGGAATTTTGGCTGTTGCTCCTTAAGAGATAACACTGAAGTAATATGTAAATATATATATATATATATATATATATATATATATATATATATACATATATATGTATGTATATATATATACATATATATACACATATATATATATATATATATGTGTGTGTACGGTAAAATTCCACATATATTATCTACAGCAGTGAAGTCAGTACAAGCTATGCTAGTGTACCTGGAAGATACTTGCAAGTACACTACTGTCAAATTCTCCATTGGCCTACTTGGAAGGTGTATTTGAAGATAACTGAAGAGATACAATGTATACTAAGAAGATATTAAGTTGTCACCACTGACACCCTAAACCCTCTCTACAAGTATCCTATCAACTTGACTCTTCTATCTTTTCCCTGCTTGTGATATCAGTAAGTTGCCAATTCCCTGTTGAGGCCTATGGGGAATCTAAATAAAGGCATTATAACAATTCCTATTTAAGAGACAACATTGAAGTCTTGTATGTAACAGGTAAAAATCCACCTATGTTTTCGACAACAGTGAAGTCAATACAAGATATGCGAGTGTAGCTGGAAGAGACTTGCAAGTACACCATCGTCCATTGCTTCTTTGGCCAACATGGAAGGTGTATTTGAAGATAACTCAGGAAATACAAAGTACACTAAGAAAATATTACATTGTCAACACTGTCTCCCTAAGCTGTCTGAAAGTCTCATATCAACTTGACTCTTCTATATTTTTCCTGCTTGTGATATCAGTATTTTTCCTTTTCTTAGTTGATGCCTATAGCCATCCAAAGGAATAGTGTTTGTTACTTCCCATAAAGAGACAACTGTGCAGTAATATATGTAAAGGGTGAAAATCCACATATCGTTTCTACAGCAGTGAAGTCAGTACAAGCTATGCTAGAGTATCTGGAAGATACTTGCTAGTACACAATTGTCCATTCCTCAATTGGCCAACATGGAAGGTATATTTGGAGATAGCTCAAGAAATACAATGTATAATAAGAAAATAGTACGTTGTCAAACCTGACTCCCTAAACTCTCTACAAGTGTCCTATGAAGTTGGCTCATCTATCATTATCCTGCTTGTGATATCAGTATTTAGCCTTTTCCCTGTTGAAGCATATGGGAATCTAAATAAAGGCATTTTGGCAGTTCCTCCTTAACAGACATTACTGAAGTAAGGTACGAAAACGGGGAAAATCCACATATTTTATCGAGAGCAGTGAAAACAATACAAGGTATTCTAGTGTACCTGGAAGATACTTGCAAGTACACCATTGTCATTTGTTCCATTGGCCTACTTGGAAGGTGTATTTGAAGATAACTCAAGAGACACAATGTATGCTAAGAAGATATTACATTGTCATCACTGACACCTTAAACTCTCTACAAATATCCTATCAATTTGACTCTTCGATCTTGTTACTGCTTGTGATATCAGTATTTAGCCTTTTCCCAGTTGAGGCTTATAGAAATCCAAAGAAATGCATTTTGTCAATTCCCCTAAACAGACAACTCTGAAGTAATGTATGTAAAGGCTAAAAATCCATATAACTTATCTACAACAGTGAAGTCAGTAGAAGCTGTGCTAGAGTACCTGGAACATAATTGCAAGTACACAATTTTCCCTTCCTCCCTTGACCAAAATGGTAAGTGCATATGAAGATGACTGAAGAAATACATTGTATACTAAGTAGATATTTCATTGTCAGCAATAACTCCCTAAAGTCTCTACAAGTGTCCTGTCAACTTGACTCTTCTATCTTTTTCCTGATTGTGATATCAGTATTTAGCCTTTTTCCTGTTCAGGCGTATAAGAATCTTAATGAAGGCATTTTGGCAGTTCCTCCATAAGAGACAACACTGAAGTAATATGAAAAATTATATATACATTAATGGTAAAAGTCCACATATATTATCTACAGCAGTGAAGTCAGTACAAGCTATGCTAGTGTACCTGGAAGATACTTGCAAGTACACTACTGTCCATTTCCCCATTGGCCTACGTGGAAGGTGTATTTGAAGACAAGTCAAGAGATACAATGTATACTAAGAAGATAATAAATTGTCACCACTGACACCCTAAACTCTCTACAAGTATCCTATCAACTTGACTCTTCTATCTTTATCATGCTTGTGATATCAGTAAGTAGCCATTACCCTGTTGAGACCTATAGAAATCCAAAGAAAGGCATTTTGTCATTTCCCTGGAGAGACAACTCTGAAGTAATGTATGTAAAGGGTAAAAATCCTAATAACTTATCTATAACAGTGAAGTCAGTACAAGCTGTGCTAGAGTACTTGGAACATAATTGCAAGTACACATTTGTCCCTTCCACCCTTGACCAAAATGGGAAGTTTATATGAAGATGACTGAAGAAATACTTTGGATAAGTAGATATTACATTGTCAGCACTGACTCCCTAAATTCTCTGCAAGTGTCCTGTCAACTTGACTCTTCTACCTTTATCCTGCTTGTGATATCAGTATTTAGCCTTTTTCCTGTTCAGGCATATAGGAATCTAAATGAAGGCATTTTGGCAGTTCCTCCTTAAGAGACAACACTGAAGTAATATGTAAAGATATATATATATATATATATATATATATATATATATATATATATATATATATATATATATATAGCGTAAAAATCGACATATATTATCTACAGCAGTGAAGTCAGTACAAGCTATGCTAGTGTTCCTGGAAGATACTTGCAAGTACACTACTGTCAATTTCTCCATTGGCCTACTTGGGAGGTGTATTTGAAGATAACTCAAAATATACAAAGTATACTAAGAAGATATTAAATTGTCACCACTGACACCCTAAACTCTCTACAAGTATCCTATCAACTTGACTCTTCTATGTTTATCCTGCTTGAGATATAAGTATGTGGTGATTTCCCTGGTAAGTCCTATGGAGATCTAACTAAAAGCATTGTAACTGTTCCTATTTAAGAGACAACTGTGAAGTAATATATGTAAAGGGTGAAAATCCACATATCTTTTCTACAGCAGTGAAGTCAGTACAAGCTATGCTAGAGTATCTGGAAGACACTTGCTAGTACAAAATTGTCCATTCCTCCATTGGCCAACATGGAAGGTTTATTTGGAGATAACTCAAGAAATACAATGTATAATAAGAAGATATTACATTGTCAGCCCTGACACCCTAAACTCTCTACAAGTGTCCTAACAATTTCACTCTTTTGTCTTTATCCTTGTTGTGATATCAGTATTTAGCCTTTTCCCTGTTGAAGCATATGGGACTCTATAGAAAGGAATTTTGGCAGTTCCTCCTTAACAGACATTACTGAAGTAAGGTACGAAAACGGGGAAATTCCACATATTTTATCGAGAGCAGTGAAAACAATACAAGGTATTCTAGTGTACCTGGAAGATACTTGCACGTACACCATTGTCATTTGCTCCATTGGCCTACTTGGAAGGTGTATTTGAAGATAACTCAAGAGATACAATGTATACTAAGAAGATATTGTATTGTCATCACTGACACCTTAAACTCTCTACAAGTATCCTATCAATTTGACTCTTCGATCTTGTTACTGCTTGTGATATCAGTATTTAGCCTTTTCCCTGTTGAGGCCTATAGAAATCCAAAGAAATGCATTTTGTCAATTCCCCTAAACAGACAACTCTGAAGTAATGTATGTAAAGGCTAAAAATCCATATAACTTATCTACAACAGTGAAGTCAGTAGAAGCTGTGCTAGAGTACCTGGAACATAATTGCAAGTACACAATTTTCCCTTCCTCCCTTGACCAAAATGGTAAGTGCATATGAAGATAACTGAAGAAATACATTGGATACTAAGTAAATATTGTATTGTCAGCAATAACTCCCTAAAGTCTCTACAAGTGTCCTGTATACTTGACTCTTCTATCTTTTTCCTGATTGTGATATCAATATTTAGCCTTTTTCCTGTTTAGGCATATAAGAATCTAAATGAAGGCATTTTGGCAGTTCCTCCATAAGAGACAACACTGAAGTAATATGTAAAATATATATATATATACACACACACATAAATGGTAAAAATCCACATATATTGTCTACAGCAATAATAAGATGATATTACATTGTCAGCCCTTGTCACCCTAAACTCTCTACAAGTGTCCTATGAAGTTGACTCTTCGATCTTTATCCTGCTTTTGATTTCAGTATTTAGCCTTTTCCCTGTTCAGGAATATAGGAATCTAAATGAAGGCATTTTGGCAATTCCTGCTTAGGAGGCAAGACTGAATTAATCTGTAAATTTATAAATATATATATATATATATATATATATATATATGTATAAAGAGTAAAAATCTGCATACATTATCTACAGCAGTGAAGCCAGTACAAGCTATGCTAGAGAATCTGGAAGATACTTGCTAGTAATAAGAAGATATTACTTTGTCAGCCTTGACACCCCTAATCTCTCTACAAGTGTCCTATCGAGTTGACTGTTCTATCTTCATCCTGCTTGTGATATCAGTATTTAGCCTTTCCCTGTTGAGGGAGAAGAAAATAACACAAGGTATTCTAGTGCATTTCCTCCTTAAGAGACAACACTGAAGTAATATGTAAAAATATATATATATATATATATATATATATATATGTTTTTATATTTAATGGGTAAATATCAACATATATTGTCTATAGCAGTGAAATCAGTATAATCTATGCTAGTGTACCTGGAATATCCTTGCAAATACACTATTGTCCATTTCTCCCTTGGCCAACTTGGAAGGTATATTTGAAGATAACTCAAGAGATACAATGTATAGGAAGAAGATATTACATTGTCACCACTGACACCCTAAACTCCTAACAAGTATCCTATCAACTTGACTCTTCTCTGTTTATCCTGCTTGTGATATCAGTGTATAGCCATTTCCCTCTTGAGGCCTATGGGGATCTAAATAAAGGCTTTTTAACAGTTCCTGTTTAAGAGACAGCTTTGAAATCCTGTATGAAAAAGGTAAAAATTCACATATCTTTTCGACAGCAGTGAAGTCAATACAAGATATGCGTGTGTAGCTGGAAGACACTTGCAAGTACACCATCGTCCCTTGCTCCTTTGGGCAATATGGAAGGTGTGTTTGAAGATAATGCAGGAAATACGATGTATACTAAGAAGATATTACATTGTCAACACTGTCTCCCTAAGCTGTCAGCAAGTCTCATATCAATGAAGGCATTTTGGCAATTCCTCCTTAAGAGACAACACTGAAGTAATATGTAAATATATGTATATATAAGAGTCACTTCTGAAGTAATGTATGTAAAGGCTAAAAATCCGTATAACTTATCTACGACAGAGAAGTCAGTACAAGCTGTGCTAGAGTACCTGGAACATAATTGCAAGTGTACAATTTTCCCTTCCTCCCTTGACCAAAATGGTAAGTGTATATGAAGATGACTCAAGAAATACATTGGATATTAAGTAGATATTACATTGTCAGCACTGAGTCCCTAAATTCTCTACAACTGTCCTGTCAGCTTGACTCTGCTATCTGGATCCTGCTTGTGATATTACTATTTAGCCTTTTTCATGTTCAGGCATATAGGAATGTAAATGAAGGCATTTTGGCAGTTTCTCCTTAAGAGAAAACACTGACGTAATATGTAAATATATATATATATATATATATATGTATAAATAATATATATATATATATGTATATATATAAAGGGTAACAATCTTCATATATTATCTACAGCAGTGAAGCCAGAACAACCTATGGTAGTGTATCTGAAAGATACTTTCAAGTACACTACTGTAAATTTCTCCATTGGCATACTTGGAAAGTGTATTTGAAGATAACTCAGGAAATACGATGTACACTAAGAAGATATTACAATGTCAGCACTGTCCTCCTAAGATGTCTGCAAGTCTCAAATCAACTTGACTCTTTTACCTTTTTCCTGCTTTTGATACCAGTTTTTTGCCTTTTCCAAGTTAAGTCCTATAGCCATCCAAAGGAATGGTGTTTGTCACTTCCTCTAAAGAGACAACTGTGAAATAATATATGTAAAGGGTGAAAATCCACATATCTTTTCCATAGCAGTGAAGTCAGTACAAGCTATGCTAGAGTATCTGGAAGACAGTTGCTAGTACACAATTGTCCATTCCTCCATTGTGCAACATGGAAGGTGTATTTGGAGATAACTCAAGAAATACAATGCATAATAAGATGATATTACATTGTCAGCCCTGCCACCCTAAACTCTCTACAAGTGTCCTATGAAGTTGACTCTTCCATCTTTATCCTGCTTGTGATATCAGTATTTAGCCTTTTCCCTGTTCAGGAATATAGGAATCTAAATGAAGGCATTTTGGCAATTCCTGCTTAGGAGGCAACACTGAATTAATACGTAAATATATATATATATATATATATATATATATATATATATATATATATATATATATATGTATGTATATATATAAAGTACATATATAAAGGGTAAAATCCGCATACATTATCTACAGCAGTGAAACCAGTACAAGTTATGCTAGAGTATCTGGAAGATACTTGCTAGTACACAATTGTCCATACCTCCATTGTACAACATGGAAGGTGTATTTGGAGATAACTGAAGAAATACAATGTATAATAAGAAGATATTACTTTGCCAGCCTTGACACCCTAATCTCTCTACAAGTGTCCTATCAAGTTGATTGCTCTAACTTTATCCTCCTTGTCATATCAGTATTTAGCGTTTTCCCTGAGGAGGCCTATAGGAATCTACTTGAAGGCATTTTGGCAGTTCTTCCTTAAGAGACAACACTGAAGTAAGGTATGCAAAGAGTGAAAATCCACATATTTTATAGAGAGCAGGGAAAACAATACAAGGTATTCTAGTGTAACTGGAAGATACTTGCAAGTACACCATTGTCAATTGCTATATTGGCCTACTTGACAGGTGTATTTAAAGATAACTCAAGAGATACAATGTATACTAAGAAGATATAATGTTGTCATCACTGACACCTTAAACTCTCCACAAGTATCCTATCAATTTCACACTTTGATCTTTTTCCTGCTTTTGATATCAGTATTTAGCCTTTTCCCTGTTGAGGCCTATAGAAATCCAAAGAAACACATTTTGTCACTTCCCCTACAGAGACAACTCTGAAGTAATGTATGTAAAGGCTAAAAATCCATATACTTTATCTACAACAGTGAAGTCAGTACTACCTATACTAGAGGACCTGGAACATAATTGCAAGTACACAATTGTCCCTTCCTGCCTTGACAAAAAGGTTAGTGTATATGAAGATGAATCAGGAAATACATTGGATACTAAGAAGATATTACATTGTGAGCACTGACTCCCTAATTCTCTCCAACTGTCCTGTCAACTTGACTCTTCTATCTTTATCCTGCTTGTGATATCAGTATGTAGCCTTTTCCCGTCTCAGCCATATAGGAATCTACATGAAGGCATTTTGGCAGTTTCTCCTTGAGAGACAACACTGAAGTTAGGTATGTAAAGGGTGAAAATCCACATATTATATCGAGAGCAGTGAAAACAATACAAGGTATTCTAGTGTACCTGGAAGATACTTGCAATACACCATTGTCAATTGCTCCATTGGCCTACTAGGAAGGTGTATTTGAAGATAGCTCAAGAGATACAATGTATACTAAGAAGATATTATATTGACATCACTGAAACCTGAAACTCTCTACATGTGTCCTATGAATTTGACTCTTCGACCTATTTGCTGCTTGTGATATGAGTATTTAGTCTTTTCCCTGTTGACACCTAGAGAAATCCAAAGAAACACATTTTGTCAATTCTCCTAAAGAGACAACTCTGAAGTAATGTATGTAAAGGCTAACAATCCATATAACTTATCTACAACAGTAAAGTAAGTACAAGCTGGGCGAGAGTACCTGGAACATAATTGTAAGTACACAATTTTCCCTTCCGACCTTGACCAAAATGGTAAGTGTATATGAAGATGACTCAAGAAATACATTGGATACTAAGCAGATACTACATAGTCAGCACTGACTCCCTAAATTCTCGACAAGTGTCGTGTCGACTTAACTCTTCTATTTTTATCCTGCTTGTGCTATCAGTATTTAGCCTTTTCCCTGTTCATGCATATAGGAATCTAAATGAAGGCATTTTGGCAGTTCCTCCTTAAGAAACAACACGGAAGTAATATATAAATATATACATATATATATATATATATATATATATATATATATATATATATATGTATGTATATAAAGGGTAAAAACCCACATATATTATCTACAGCAGTGAAGTCAGTACAAGCTATACTAGTGAACCTGGAAGATACTTGCAAGTACACTACTGTCAATTTCTCCATTGGCCTACTTGGAAGGTGTATTTGAAGATAACTCAAGAGATACAATTTATACTAAGAAGATATTATATTTTCCCCACGGACATCCTAAACTCTCTTCAAGTATCCTATCAACTTGACCTCAACATATTACTTCAGTGTTGTCTCTTAAGAAAAAACTGCCAAAATGGCTTCATTTAGATTCCTATATGTCTGAACAGGGAAAAGGCTTAATACTGATACGACAACCAGGATAACGATAGAAGAGTCAAGTTGACAGGACACTTGTAGAGAATTTAGGGAGTCAGTGATGGCAAAGTAATATCTACTTAGTATCCAATGTATTTCTTGAGTAATCTTCATATACCCTTACCATTTTGGTCAAGGGAGAAAGGGACAATTGCGTACTTGCAATGATGTTCCAGGTACTCTAGGACAGCTTGTACTGACTTAACTGCTGTATATAAGGTATATGGATTTTGAGCCTTTACATACATTACTTCAGAATTGTCTCTTTAGGGGAAGTGACAAAATGCGTATATTTGGATTTCTAAGGGACTCAATAGGGAAAAGGCTAAATACTGATATCACAAGCCGGAAAAAGATCGAAGAGTCAAATTGATAGGATACTTATAGAGAGTTTAGGGTTTCAGTGGTGACAATTTAATATCTTCTTAGTATACATTGTATCTCTTGATTTATCTTCAAATTCACCTACCAAGTAGGCCAATGGAACTTCCAGATACACTAGAATAACTTGTATTGTTTTCACTGCTCTCGATAAAATATGTGGATTTTCTCCCTTTATATATATTATTTCACAGTTGTATCTTTAGAGGAAGTGGCAAGCACCATTTCTTTGGATGGCTATAGGCCTCACCTAGGAAAAGGCAAAATACTGATATCACAAGCAGGAAAAAGATACGAGTCAAGTTGATAGAAGACTTGCAGACATCTTAGGGAGACAGTGTTCACAATGTAATATCTTCTTAGTATACATTGCATTTCCTGTGTTATCTTCAAAGACACGTTCCATGTTGGTCATTGGAGCGATGAACGATGGTGTACTTGCAAGTGTCTTCCAGCTGCACTCAGATATCTTGTATTGACTTCAGTCCTGTAGAAAATACATGTGGAATTTTATATTTTACATACATGACTTAAATGTTGTCCCTTAAATAGGAACTGGTAAAATGCCTTTATTTAGACCCCCACAGGCCTCAACAGGGTAATGACTATATAGTGATATCACAAGCAGTATAAACGTAGAAGAGTCAAGTTTATGGAATACTTATAGAGGGTTTAGGGTGTCAGTGGTGACAATTTAATATCTTCTAAGTATACATTGTATCTCTTGAGTTATCTTCAAATACATCTTCCAAGTAGGCCAATGGAGAGATTGACAATAGTGTACTTGCAAGTATTTTCCAGGTATACTAGCATAGCTTGTATTGACGTCACTGCTGTAGAAAATATATGTGGATTTTTACTCTTTACAAATATATATATATATATATATATATATATATATATATATATATATTTACATATTACTTCAGAGTTGTCTCTTAAGGAGGAATGCCCAAATGCCTTCATTTAGATTCCCATATGCCTGAACAGGGAAAAGGCTACATACTGATATCACAAGCAGGATAAAGATAGAAGAGTCAAGTTGACAGGTCACTTGCAGAGAATTTAGGGAGTCAGTGCTGACAATGTAATATCTACTTAGTATCCAATGTATTTCTTGAGTCATCTTCATATATATTTACCATTTTGGTCAAGGGAGGAAGGGACAATTGTGTACTTGCAATTATGTTCCAGGTACTCTAGCACAACTTGTACTGACTTCACTGTTGTAGAAAAGTTATATGGATTTTTAGCCTTTACATACTTTACGTCAGAGTTGTCTCTGTAGGGGAAGTAACAAAATATGTTTCTTTGGATTTCTATAGGCCTCAACAGGGAAAATGCTAAATACTGATATCACAAGCAGGAAAAAGATCGAAGACTCAAGTGGATAGGATACTTTTAGAGAGTTTAAGTTGTCAGTGATGGCAATATAATATCTTCTTAATATACATTGGATCTCTTGAGTTATCTTCAAATACACCTTCCAAGTAGGCCAATGGAGAAATTGACAATAGTGTACTTGCAAATCTTTTACAGGTACACTGGCATAGCTTTTACTGACTTCACTGCTATAGAAAATATATGTGGATGTTTTCCCTTTACATATATATATATATATGTATATATATATATATATATATATATATACATATATATATATATATATATATGTTTACATTTTAATTCAGTGTTGTCTCTTAAGGAGGAACTGCCAAAATGCCTTCATTTAGATTCCCATATGCATGAACAGGGAAAAGGCTACATACTGATATCACAAGCAGGAAAATGATCGAAGAGTCAAATTGATAGGATACTTTTAGAGAGTTCAAGGTGTCAGTGATGACAATATAATATGTTCTTATTATACATTGTATCTCTTGAGTTATCTTTAAATACACATTCGAAGTAGGCCAATGGAGCAATTCACAATGGTGCACTTGCAAGTATCTTCCTGGTACACTAGAATACATTGTATTGTTTTCACTGCTCTCGATAAAATATGTGGATTTTCACTCCTTACATAAATTACTTCAGTGTTGTATGTTAAGGAAGAACTGGAAAAATGCTTTCGTGTAGATTCCTATATGCCTGAAAAGGGAAAAGGCTAAATACTGATATTACAAGCAGGATAAAGATAGAAGGGTCAACTTGATAGGACACTTGTAGACAGTTTAGGGTGTCAGGGCTGACAATATAATATCTTCTTATTATACATTGTATTTCTTGAGTTATCTCCAAATACACCTTCCATGTTGGAAAATGGAGCCATGGAAAATTGTGTACTAGCAAGTATCTTCCAGATACTCTATCATAGCTTCTACTGACTTCACTGCTGTAGAAAAGATATGTGGATTTTTACCTTTTACTTATATAATTTCAGAGTTGTGTCTTTAGAGGAAGTGACAAACAACATTCCTTTGGATGGCTATAGGCCTCAACTAGGAAAAGGCAAATAAATGATATCACAAGCAGGAATTATATAGAAGAGTCAAGTTGATATGAGACTTGCAGACAGCTTAGGGAGACAGTGTTGACAATGTAATATCTTCTTAGAATACATTGTATTTCCTGCGTTATCATCAAGTACACCTTGCATGTTGCCCAATGGGGCAATGGACGATGGTGTACTTGCAAGTGCCTTCCAGCTACACTCGCATATCTTGTATTGACTTCACTGCTGTCGAAAAGATATGTAGATTTTTACCTTTTACATACATGACTACAATGTTGACTCTGAAATAGGAACTGTCAAAATGCCTTAATTTAGATGCCCATAGGCCTTAACAGGGAAACAGCTACATACTGATATCACAAGCAGGATAAACATAGAAGAGTCAAGTTGACAGGATACTTGTAGAGAGTTTAGGGTGTCATTGGTGAAAATATAATATCTTCTTAGTATACATTGTATCTCTTGAGTTTTCTTCAAATACACCTACCAAGTCGGCCAATGGAGAAATTGACAGTAGTGTACTTGCAATTATTTTCCAGGTACACTAGCATAGCTTTTACTGTCTTCACTGCTGTAGATAATATATGTGGATTTTAACCCTTTATATATATATATATTTACATATTACTTCAGTGTTGTGCCTTATGGAGTAACTGCCAAAATGCCTTCATTTAGATTCCTATATGCCTGAACTGGGAAAAGGCTACAAACTGATATCACAAGCAGGATAAAGATAGAAGAGTCAAGGCTGACAGGACACTTGTAGAGAATTTAGCGAGTCAGTTCTGACAACGTAATGTCTACTTGATATCCAATGTATTTCTTGAGGCATCTTCCTATGCATTACCATTTCGGACAAGGGAGGAAGGGACAATTGTGTACTTGCAATTATCTTCCAGGTACTCTAGCACAGCTTGTACTGACTTCACTGTTGTAGATAATGTATATGGATTTTTGCCTTTACATGCATTACTTCAGGGTTGTCTCTTTAGGGGAAGTGAAAAAATGCGTTTCTTCGCATTTCTATAGGCCTCAACAGGGAAAAGGCCAAATACTGACATCACAGGCAGGAAAAAGATCGAAGAGCCAAGCTGATAGGATACTTGTAGAGAGCTTAGGGTGTCAGTGGTGACAATTTAATATCTTCTTAGTAAACATTGTATCTCTTGAGTTATCTTCAAATACACCTTCCAAGAAGGCTAACGGAGAAATTGACAATGGCGTACTTTCAAGTATCTTCCAGGTACACTAGCATAGCTTGTACAGACTTCAGTGCTGTAGATAATATATGTGGATTTTTACCCTTTATATACCTTACTTCAGTGTTGTCTCTTAAGGTGAAACTCCCAAAATGCCTTTATTTAGATTCGTATGTACCTGAGCAGGGTAAAGGTATAATACTGATATGACAAGCAGGAAAAAGATTGAAGAGTCAAATTGATAGGATACTTGCAGAGAGGTTAAGGTGTCAGTGATGACAATATAGTATCTTCTTAGTATACATTGTATGTCTTGAGTTATCTTCAAATACACCTTCCAAGTAGGCGAATGAAGCAGTTGACAAAGGTGTACTTGCAAGTATCTTCCAGGTACACTAGAATACCTTGTATCGTTATCATTGCTCTCGATAAAATACGTGGATTTTCACGCTTTATGTACTTTACTTCAGTGTTGTCTCTTAAGGAGGAACTGCCAAAATGCCATTATTTAGGTTCCTATATGCCTCAACAGGGAAATGGCTAAATACTGATATCACAGGCTGGATAAAGATAGAAGAGTCAACTTGATAGGACACTTGTAGAGAGTTTAGGGTGTCAGGGTTGACAATGTAATATTTTCTTATTATACATTGTATTTGTTGAGTTATCTTCAAATACACCTTCCATGTGGGCCAGTGGAGGAACGGACAATTGTGTACTGGCAAGTATCGTCCAGATACTCTAGAATAGCTTGTACTGACTTCACTGCTGTAGAAAAGATATGTGGATTTTTACCCTTTACATATATGATGTAACAGTTGTCTCCTTAGAGGACGTGAAAAAATACCATTTCTTTGGATGGCTATAAGCCTCAATTAGGAAAAGGAATAATACTGATATTACAAGCAGGAAAAAGATAAAAGAGTCAAGTTGATATGAGACATGCACACAGCTTAGGGAGACAGTGTTGACAATACAATATCTTCTTAGTATACATTGTATTTCCTGCGTTATCTTCAAATACACCTTCCATGTTGGCCAATGGAGCAATGGACGATGGTGTACTTGCAAGTGTCTTCCAGCTACACTCGCATATCTTGTATTGACTTCACTGCTGTCGAAAAGATAAGTGGATTTTTACCTTTTACATACATTACTTCAATGTTGACTCTTACATAGGAACTGTTGAAATGCCTTTATTTAGATCCCCATAGGCCTCAACTGGAAAATGGTTACATACTGATATCACAAGCAGGATAAACATAGAAGAGACAAGTTGATAGGATACTTGTAGAAAGTTTAGGGTATTAGTGGTGACAATGAAATATCCTCTTAGTGTTCATTGTATCTCTTGAGTTATCTTCAAATACACCTTCGAAGTAGGCCAATGGAGAGATTGACAATAGTGTACTTGCAAGTATTTTCCAGGTATACTAGCATAGCTTGTATTGACGTCACTGCTGTAGAAAATATATGTGGATTTTTACCCTTTACAAATATATATATATATATATATATATATATATATATATATATATATATATATATTTGTCCGGGGCCCCCACTGTCCCCGGTCGACCCTCCCGGTGAGTAGTAACCCCTCACTCTGCTTCACGCAGCTTCAGACGTCTCTGGACCCGTCCCCGGAGGCAGGAGCACGGGTGGAAACCAAGCACGAGCCAGAGTGGTAGAGCAATGCAGATGTTTATTCAGTAGTTCACATCAGCCCAGACCCCCCGAACCCCTCAGGGCATTGCCTTATATTCCTTATCCCTTCCGGTTCTTGCTATCCGGTCCCTGATTGGAGAGCTCAGCCTGCTGTCGCCCCAGCCCCCTCCCCTTAGCTGGTTGTGTCCTGTGGCAATAGGGCAGGAGTCTCTCTGGACCTTCCCTCCCCACTCGGACCATCTGCTTGGTCCTATCACAGGTGGCCAGGTGTGTTTTACTCTTACTGGGGCTCCCTCAGCACCTCCCCGAGGGCGGTATCGTGCCTTGTACACGAGCCTTTCCTGAACCCTTAGCCCGGAAGTCACGGGTGAGGCGCGTGATTGCCGGGGGGGGGGACGGTTATAGACTCCTGGCCGTTACCTCTCTGCCCAGGAGGTCCGGGGACGGCCCCTGACATCTCCCCCTTTTTGTTTTATAAAGGTAAGTGAGAAAATAGGTCATGTGGCCTGTCTCCATGCCTGGTACCAAAAGTGGGCAGGGCCCCTGTCTTAGGCTATGTGGGTGGCTCCCACCTCCAGCATTTCTGGTAGGTGGACCCACAATAATCCCGTCATTGGGTACCTCTGCAGCCAACGGGTCTCCAGGTCATGGAGCCACAATATTCCTGTAGAAAGCTTATTATTGATTATAGAGGGGCACAGGGATGCTTTTGGGGCTGAGGCGAGGGCTAGCGTCTCTCTAAAGCTGTAATCCAAACTTGTGGATTAGAGTGATTTGTCAGGGAGCAGAGAGCCCACGCAGTATATTGCCGCTGTTGCGTCTGCCTCTGCCGAACCTGGCGTAGGCAGAGCAGGAAACCCACGGCAAGGAGAAGGAATAAAGAGGCGGAGCCCACATAGCCTTTCACGCATGTAGATAGAGTAGAGAAGATAGAACTAAAGGTGGTGATAACAGCGGGATCAATTCGGGTGGCACTGATGTTGGCAACCTGGTGCCGGAGGGTGTGGAGGGTGCTCACAAATCTGCGATAGGTTGCGGGACAAATTGGCAGCATGGGAGAGGTTCTGTTTGAATAAACACTCTCCCTACTATCTTTGGTCCTATACATGCTTGTACAGAACAATTCTGGCATGTAAAATTGAAAATTCCTGTCATGTTCTGATATGTCTCTAGTTTTGATCTGTAGTCTCTGTCCCATAGAAATATATGTGTGTTCCCTAGACATACTTCACCCACTAAAGTAATGTTGTTAGCTTTCTTTGGTGATGCTGCAGCAGGCATTCCCTGCACTGTTTGTCCTCCCATAGCTAAAATAACTTTGTCTAGTCCCTGAACAAGTCTTTCAACCTCAGGAGACCCTTTATAATTGATGTACATTTGTCTAGGAAAGTTTGGTGCATATTTTTCCTCAAGTAAGTATGTAAGATTGTGACATGAATATAACATTTCTATGTAGTTTCCCATAATCAATTCTTTCTCCTGACAGGTATGTTGTGACAATTCTCAAATGGTAAAAACCTCGTATACAGATGCCAAAGGGTTACATTTCTCTTCTTTTGTAAGTTACAAAATGGCCTAAATTTCATCCCACGAACAAGTCCCACAAAGTCCTTGTCTGACCAAACTACTATTGTCCCATTTATCCTCCAGGTGAATAGATTATAAGCGTGTAATGTATCTTTCTCATCCCATGTTTCTTGTCCATCCACAATAGTGGCACACCAGGGATACCCCTCTGTTCCATTCACCTGTGTGTATTTAAAACCAAACCCATTCCAATTCCCAGAAATACCCTTCTATAGACAAAGTGGGAAACCTGTGACTAGTCCTGAAAAGTTAGTGTCTCTGTAAAAGAGTCCCATTATTATCATAGTCTAGTCCATCATCTTTAAACATGTGAGAAATATTGCCTTGGATGATAAATTTGGTTATTGTCTCACTCCATGACATCACCCTTAACCATGGTGTATTCCTGATGAACGCCCATCTCTGTTGTTCCTTCGGTGCTGGGTCGATGGATGCAGTGTTCTTTGAGTGTCATAATAAGTACAAGAAAAATGAAAGGAGTCATCGTCACCTAGTTGATTAAGCTTCTCCAGAAGTTTTTTCATCCGCCGCTGATAGCACCTCCTCACTCCCATCCTTTTCACTGGAACCCAAACTTCTTTATTATCATCTGTTGAAACACAGACATACCCTTTTCCCCACGTTAACACTGTATGAGGACCAAATCAATTTTTATTCTCATCGTGCCTCATTACTGCTGCTTTCAGGGCACTTGTTATTGCTGATTCATTCTTTGCAGACTCCTTATTAGGAAATGTTAAGAATTTCATAGCAGCCAATAAGCCATCATTATAGAATTTTAAATAATTTAGAATATAAACAGCCAAACAGCCAATTGTAATTTATCATCAATTTAGAGTATAAACAGCCAACTGCGAATTTATCATCAACTCCTGGTCCAACTACTCCTTTTTCTTTTTGCAAGTAAGTGTCCAGGGATCGATTTGCTCGTTCCACTATAGCTTGACCAGTGGGATTATGGGGGATTCCAGTGACATGTAAAATGGAAAATTCCACCATGAACTGTTCGATGGCTTTACTGACATAAGCTGGACCATTGTTTGGTTTAATGCTTTTTGGTACTGCATGATTTAGAATGTGACCGAGTGTATGTGTTAGAAAATATTGTTGTTTTGGCCCTTATTGCTAGTTGAACTTCCATAGTTATCTGTTTAATACTATCTGCCCTATCAGGAATATAGGCTGACTCTAATCTAAGTATCAATGGTACTGTATACTTTCTGTCTGTGATGATATTGCAAGGTTCTTTCACATATAATAATGCTTGCAATACTTCACATAATTCATTTTGTTGTGTAGAAGTAAATGTTGTTTTGAATTTATGCATCTCCTTTTTAGATGGAATATACATAGATGCCCTAAAATTTTTGTTGCATCTGTAAAAACATTAACTCCCTCTACCAGTGAGGAAGAGCATTTGTTGGCCCAAGATCATGGCCACGTGGCAAATTGCTGCCCAAAAGGAATTGGGAACCCGTGTTGGAAATTCTGATTAATCAATATCTGCCATTCCACAAACTCTTGTATGCAGTTCTCTATTTGTTGACTTGTATACATAGTATATATTGTGTGAGGTTTCTGTCCTATTAACATCCTTACTCTCTTCACTGCCTTATGTATGATTTGGGCAACCAGCACAGCATAAGGCACACAAGCTGTTCTTTATCTGAGCCAAATGTACCCACTCAACAATCCCTTGTTTTTGATGTAAAACTCCAGTGGGTATTTTTTTTTCTTTTCTTTTTTTTCAGTGAATAAAATTGTTACTTCCAAGTCCTGTGATTCTCATATCGTGCTAATAGTACACCCCATAATCTTTTTCTGCACTAATTTCAAACATTCCAGTGCTTCATCTGTCCATCCTCTGCATGAGTTTAATTGAGAAGGACCTTTCAATAAATCATATAATGGTTTCATTTGATCTGTTGTAATTCCCAACTGTGGCCTATACCACTGAATTTCTCCTATCAATTTCTGAAAGTCATTTAAAGTTGTAACCTTTGTAGAATCTGTGATAGGTGACTTCAAACATAAGCCTTACCACCTTGCATCATTGTTCCACAGGGTAGTTTCTCCTTCTCTGATTACATTTACTCTGGAAAAAAAAAAAACTTTTTAGAAATTAAGTTGTTAATAAGTTCAAACACTAAATTTAACTTTTGCTTAAGCCAAGGAATGACTACAAGTTAAGATTAAAAGAGCAAGATCTTTTCTGCTTCATAGACCATTACGTATTAATTTATCAACACATTATCTTGAAAATGAAAATTTAAAACCATTTAAAATTTGTCCTGTTGTTAACAGTCAGTAAACTTTTACAAAAATTAGTTGAAAACCTTCAAAATAATAGTTCTCTTCTCTTGATCTAATCTGGAATGATAAAAGTTACAATTCACTGTAGACCCAGCTGAATGATGAGTTGGGACTGCAGGGCAAAAATCTTAGTGGTTCCATCCTTTACTCAAGTAAATTTTATTTCTGTGTCCACTCCTTAAGAACTTCTTTGAATGAGAGAGTTTTTGAATTCCTCAGCTGAAGGGAGGGAGACTTCTGGACAACTACCCAGTGGCACCAAGTCAATTCCATTCTGCTGGAGAGTTTCAAAAGCTTTATCTCTGCTGAGGTGTCCCTTTAAGATTTATGCATATTTCCAATTTGCCTAGTGCCAAATAATATAACAAATCCTGATCTGTTTTAAACATCCAATTAGGAGTGACACGTTTCACTTAAAATGTGAACAGAATAACTACCTTTTGGTTACTTCTCATTATACAAAATACTTTTCTTTTAGGTGAGATTTAGGTGAAAATGCTGATCAGCCTGCCCCAGATCTCCTCTCGTCTCTCTCTCCACCCTCACAATTTGGCCAGAATTGGAGGGTAAAGCGAGAGAGAGTTTAACCAAAAACTTTCAAATAATTCCCAAAACTTTTATGCTTTCCTTAAACTTCATATCCATGTTGTTTTCCTAATGGGCTTTGATTAAAGCCCCCTTTAAAACTGCACAGACACTATGTCCCTGCATTTCCCATCCAAGACTACACCTTGCAATCACATAAACTAAATAATATAAGATTAGTTCCTCTCTTTCTCTCTCCCATACTTCTCCCCGATGCTGCAGTCATCAGAGAGAAGGGAGGAGGAGGAGGAAAAGAGATAACTTTCCAAGGTCCAGCTACCATGGAGCTGACCGTAATAACTCACAAACACATGCACACAGAACATGTAAAGACAGAACACATACACAGACAATAAAAGAATCCAAAAAACTGAGAAAAATTGTCAGAAATCCTCTGTACACATTATAACTCTGGCTTAATTTCTATCACTGTGTCCGGGCTGCTGAATTCGCCACTGTGCCACAAATCCTGGGCAAATTTTTTGCTGTGCCACAAAACCAGGCCCTGGGCCAACTCTGGATGTATTTCCTGGTTGAATTTCTGACTGCACCAACTCCCTCTTTCCTCTCTGTCCTATCTGGTCATGATTGTCTCCTGAGCTCCCAGACCGCCAAGATTGTATGACTGTCTGTACATAAGCAGAGCCGGAGCCGTATTTTGTGGCGGCCGCTTTAAGATCTCTTAGGAATTTACAGGACAGCGGTTTATGCACCCTTTGAGGCTGTCCGCCCTGTTCTGGCTGAACAAACACAGGGAATAGGTTGGCCCCTTCCCAATCTACCTCTTCTCTATTTTCCTGCTGCTCTGGGACTTCCTCTTTTTGTATGTCCTGCGATTTCTTTTGGGGTCCCTCTCCTCTCTGCGGGCGAGGTTTTGTTCCTTGTCTTTTCCCGTGTCCTGCTCCCTCCTCCTGGATTCCTTCCTGACTCTGTCTTTTAGCCTCTCGAACTACACTACCCAGACTCCTCCATGGATACATAACAAAGTCCTGGGGATTGAGGAAGTAGGGGTCCTCTTTTTGGTATGAAGCCATCTGCTGCCCTATTAATCGGCAACGGGTCGGATCAATTCCTGTATGCTCTACCCATGGACTGATGGTTATTATTTTCTCGACCCAATCTTGGCAAATTCTTATGTGTATTTTTATCCCATTCTGCTTGCAGAGGCGGTACACTTGACAAGCTAGAATTCCTTTGTCCTCTGACTTAATCTCTCCTACGGACTGTGTTTGTCCCATTTTTTAGTTCTGCCTTCGGGGAGCCTCGGGTAAATTCTTAACTTTTGCTCTGCTCAGGCAATCCCCGGGTGCTTGGCCCTTCTACCCCCTGCCAGCAAAGGGTAGGCGAGTTACTCACCTCACCACGTCCGTCCCTGTTGGAGGCGCCAGTTGTCCGGGGCTCACGATCCCCGGTCGACCCTCCCGGTGAGTAGTAACCCCTCACTCTGCTTCACGCAGCTTCAGACATCTCTGGACCCGTCCCCGGAGGCAGGAGCACGGGTGGAAACCAAGCACGAGCCAGAGTGGTAGAGCAATGCAGATGTTTATTCAGTAGTTCACATCAGCCCATTCCCCCCGAACCCCTCAGGGCATTGCCTTATATTCCTTATCCCTTCCGGTTCTTGCTATCCGGCCCCTGATTGGAGAGCTCAGGCTGCTGTCGCCCCAGCCCCCTCCCCTTAGCTGGTTGTGTCCTGTGGCAATAGGGCAGGAGTCTCTCTGGACCTTCCCTCCCCACTCGGACCATCTGCTTGGTCCTATCACAGGTGGCCAGGTGTGTTTTACTCTTACTGGGGCTCCCTCAGCACCTCCCCGAGGGCGGTATCGTGCCTTGTACACGAGCCTTTCCTGCACCCTTAGCCCGGAAGTCACGGGTGAGGCGCGTGATTGCCGGGGGGGGGGGGAGGGTATAGACTCCTGGCCGTTACCTCTCTGCCCAGGAGGTCCGGGGACGGCCCCTGACAAATATTACTTCAGCGTTGTCTCTTAAGGAGGAACTGCCAAAATGCCTTCATTTAGATTCCCATATGCCTGAACAGGGAAAAGGCTACATACTGATATCACAAGCAGGATAAAGATAGAAGAGTCAAGTTGACAGGACACTTGCAGAGAATTTAGGGAGTCAGTGCTGACAATGTATTATCTACTTATTATTCAATGTGTTTCTTGAGTCATCTTCATATACATTTACCATTTTGGTCAAGGGAGGAAGGGACAATTGTGTACTTGCAATTATGTTCCAGGTACTCTAGCACAACTTGTACTGACTTCACTGCTGTAGATAAGTTATATGGATTTTTAGCCTTTGCATACATTACTTCAGAGTTGTCTCTTTAGGGGAAGTGACAAAATGTGTTTCTTTGGATTTCTATAGGCCTCAACAGGGAAAGGCTAAATACTGATATCACAAGCCGGAAAAAGATCGGAGAGTCAAATTGATAGGATACTTGTAGAGAGTTTAAGTTGTCAGTGATGGCAATATAATATCTTCTTAATATACATTGGATCTCTTGAGTTATCTTCAAATACGCCTTCAAAGTAGGCCAATGGAGAAATTGACAATAGTGTACTTGCAAGTCTTTTACAGTTACACTGGCATAGCTTGTATTGACTTCACTGCTATAGAAAATATATGTGGATGTTTTCCCTTTACATATATATATATATATATATATGTATATATGTATATACATATATATATATATATATATATATATATATATATATATATATATATATGTTTACATTTTAATTCAGTGTTGTCTCTTAAGGAGGAACTGCCAAAATGCCTTCATTTAGATTCCCATATGCATGAACAGGGAAAAGGCTACATACTGATATCACAAGTAGGAAAATGATCGAAGAGTCAAATTGATAGGATACTTTTAGAGAGTTCAAGGTGTCAGTGATGACAATATAATATGTTCTTATTATACATTGTATCTCTTGAGTTATCTTTAAATACACATTCGAAGTAGGCCAATGGAGCAATTCACAATGGTGCACTTGCAAGTATCTTCCTGGTACACTAGAATACATTGTATTGTTTTCACTGCTCTCGATAAAATATGTGGATTTTCACTCCTTACATAAATTACTTCAGTGTTGTATGTTAAGGAAGAACTGGAAAAATGCCTTCGTGTAGATTCCTATATGCCTGAAAAGGGAAAAGGCTAAATACTGATATTACAAGCAGGATAAAGATAGAAGGGTCAACTTGATAGGACACTTGTAGACAGTTTAGGGTGTCAGGGCTGACAATATAATATCTTCTTATTATACATTGTATTTCTTGAGTTATCTCCAAATACACCTTCCATGTTGGAAAATGGAGCCATGGAAAATTGTGTACTACCAAGTATCTTCCAGATACTCTATCATAGCTTCTACTGACTTCACTGCTGTAGAAAAGATATATGGATTTTTACCTTTTACTTATATAATTTCACAGTTGTGTCTTTAGAGGAAGTGACAAACACCATTCCTTTGGATGGCTATAGACCTCAACTAGGAAAAGGCAAATAAATGATATCACAAGCAGGAAAAATATAGAAGAGTCAAGTTGATATGAGACTTGCAGACAGCTTAGGGAGACAGTGTTGACAATGTAATATCTTCTTAGAATACATTGTATTTCCTTCGTTATCTTCAAGTACACCTTGCATGTTGCCCAATGGGGCAATGGACGATGGTGTACTTGCAAGTGCCTTCCAGCTACACTCGCATATCTTGTATTGACTTCACTGCTGTCGAAAAGATATGTAGATTTTTACCTTTTACATACATGACTACAATGTTGACTCTGAAATAGGAACTGTCAAAATGCCTTAATTTAGATGCCCATAGGCCGAAACAGGGAAACAGCTACATACTGATATCACAAGCAGGATAAACATAGAAGAGTCAAGTTGATAGGATACTTGTAGAGAGTTTAGGGTGTCATTGGTGAAAATATAATATCTTCTTAGTATACATTGTATCTCTTGAGTTTTCTTCAAATACACCTACCAAGTCGGCCAATGGAGAAATTGACAATAGTGTACTTGCAATTATTTTCCAGGTACACTAGCATAGCTTTTACTGTTTTCACTGCTGTAGATAATATATGTGGATTTTAACCCTTTACATATATATATATATATATATATATATATATATATATATATATATATATATATATGTTTACATTTTAATTCAGTGTTGTCTCTTAAGGAGGAACTGCCAAAATGCCTTCATTTAGATTCCTATATGCCTGAACTGGGAAAAGGCTACAAACTGATATCACAAGCAGGATAAAGATAGAAGAGTCAAGGCTGACAGGACACTTGTAGAGAATTAGCGAGTCAGTGCTGACAACGTAATATCTACTTGATATCCAATGTATTTCTTGAGGCATCTTCATATACATTACCATTTTGGTCAAGGGAGGAAGGGACAATTGTGTACTTGCAATTATCTTCCAGGTACTCTAGCACAGCTTGTACTGACTTCACTGTTGTAGATAATGTATATGGATTTTTGCCTTTACATGCATTACTTCAGGGTTGTCTCTTTAGGGGAAGTGAAAAAATGCGTTTCTTCGGATTTCTATAGGCCTCAACAGGGAAAAGGCCAAATACTGACATCACAGGCAGGAAAAAGATCGAAGAGTCAAGCTGATAGGATACTTGTAGAGAGCTTAGGGTGTCAGTGGTGACAATTTAATATCTTCTTAGTAAACATTGTATCTCTTGAGTTATCTTCAAATACACCTTCCAAGAAGGCTAACGGAGAAATTGACAATGGCGTACTTTCAAGTATCTTCCAGGTACACTAGCATAGCTTGCACAGACTTCAGTGCTGTAGATAATATATGTGGATTTTTACCCTTTATATACCTTACTTCAGTGTTGTCTCTTAAGGTGGAATTCCCAAAATGCCTTTATTTAGATTCGTATGTACCTGAGCAGGGTAAAGGTATAATACTGATATGACAAGCAGGAAAAAGATCGAAGAGTCAAATTGATAGGATACTTGTAGAGAGGTTAAGGTGTCAGTGATGACAAAATAGTATCTTCTTAGTATACATTGTATGTCTTGAGTTATGTTCAAATACACCTTCCAAGTAGGCGAATGAAGCAGTTGACAAAGGTGTACTTGCAAGTATCTTCCAGGAACACTAGAATACCTTGTATCGTTATCATTGCTCTCGATAAAATACGTGGATTTTCACGCTTTATGTACTTTACTTCAGTGTTGTCTCTTAAGGAGGAACTGCCAAAATGCCATTATTTAGGTTCCTATATGCCTCAACAGGGAAATGGCTAAATACTGATATCACAAGCTGGATAAAGATAGAAGAGTCAACTTGATAGGACACTTGTAGAGAGTTTAGGGTGTCAGGGTTGACAATGTAATATTTTCTTATTATACATTGTATTTGTTGAGTTATCTTCAAATACACCTTCCATGTGGGCCAGTGGAGGAACGGACAATTGTGTACTGGCAAGTATCGTCCAGATACTCTAGCATAGCTTGTACTGACTTCACTGCTGTAGAAAAGATATGTGGATTTTTACCCTTTACATATATGATGTAACAGTTGTCTCCTTAGAGGACGTGAAAAACACCATTTCTTTGGATGGCTATAAGCCTCAATTAGGAAAAGGAATAATACTGATATTACAAGCAGGAAAAAGATAGAAGAGTCAAGTTGATATGAGACTTGCACACAGCTTAGGGAGACAGTGTTGACAATACAATATCTTCTTAGTATATGTTTTATTTCTTGAGTTATCTTCAAATACACATGCCAAGTAGGCCAATGGAGACATTGACAATAGTGTACTAGCAAGTACCTTCCAGGTACACTAGTATAGGTTGCACTGACTTCATTGCTGTAGATAATATATGTGGATATTTACCCTTTACATATATACATATATATATATATATATATATATATATATATATATATATATATATATATATATATATATTTACATATTACTTCAATGATGTCTCTTAAGGAAGAACTGCCAAAATGCCTTCATTTAGATTCCTATATACTTGGAAAGGGAAAAGGTATAATACTGATATCACAAGCAGGGTAAAGGTAGAAGAGTCAAATTGACAGGACATTTGTAGAGAATTTAGGGAGTCGGTGCTGACAATGTAATATCTACCTAGTATACAATGTATTTCTTGTGTCCTCTTCATATATACTTACAATTTTGTTCAAGGGAGGAAGGGACAATTGTGTTCTTGCAATTATGTTCCAGGTACTTTAGCACAGCTTGTACTGACTTCACTGTTGTAGATACGATGTACAGATTATTAGCCTTAAGTTCACTACTTCAGATTTGTCTCTTTAGGGGAGGTGACAAAATGCGTTTATTTGGAATTCTATAGGCCTCAACTGGGAAAAGGATAAATACTGATATGAGAAGCATGAAAAAGATCGAAGGGTCAAATTGATAGGATACTTGTAGAGAGTTTAAGGTGTCAGTGATGCCCATATAATGTCTTCTTAGTATACATTGTATCTCTTGAGTTATCTTCCAATACACCTTCCAAGTAGGCGAATGGAGCAATTGACAATGTTGTACGTGCAAGTATCTTCCAGGTGTACTAGAAAACTTTGTATTTCTTTCACTGCTCTCGATAAAAAATGTGGATTTTTACCCTTTATATACCTTACTTCAGGGTTGTCTCTTAAGGGGGAACCGCCAAAATGCCTTCATTTAGTTTCCTATATGCCTGAACAGGGAAAACGATAAATATTGATATCACAAGGAGGATAAAGATAGAAGAGTCAACTTGATGGGACACTTGTAGAGAGTTGAGGGTTTCAGGGCAGACAATGTAATATCTTCTTATTATACATTGCATTTTTTGAGTTATCTTCAAATACACCTTCCATGTTGGCCAATGGAGGAATGGACAATTGTGTACTGGCAAGGATCGTCCAGATACTCTAGCATAGCTTGTATTGACTTCATTGCTGTAGAAAAGATATGTGGATTTTCACCCTTTACATATATTACTTCACAGTTGCCTCTTTAGGGGAAGTTACAAGCACCATTTCATTGGATGGCTATAGGCCTCACCTAGGAAAAGGCAAAACACTGATATCACAAGCAGGAAAAAGATCGAAGAGTAAAATTGGTAGGATACTTGTATAGAGATTGAGGTGTCAGTGAAGACAATATAATAAATTCTTAGTATCCATTGTATCTCTTGAGTTATCTTCAAATACGCCTTCCAAGTCTGCCAACAGAGCAATTGACAATGGTGTACACTGAAATACCTCGTATTGTTTTCACTGCTCTCCATAAAATATATGGATTTTCACCCTTTATATGCCTTTTATCAGTGTTGTCTCTTAAGGAGGAACTGCCAAAATGCCTTTGTTTAGATTCCTATATACCTCAACAGGGAAAGGGCTAAATACTGATATCACAAGCAGGATAAAGATAGAAGAGTCAAGTTGACAGGACACTTGTAGAGAATTTAGGGAGTCAGTGCTGACAATGTAATATCTACTTAGTATCCAATGTATTTCGTGAGTCATCTTCTCATACACCTAACATTTTGGCCAATGGAGGTATGGACAATGGTTACTGGCAAGTATCTTCCAGATACTCTAGCATAGCTTGCACTGACTTCACTGTTGTACAAAATATATGTGGATTTTCACACTTTACATATATTATTTCACAATTGTCTCTTTAGAGGAAGTAACAAACACCATTTCTTTGGATTCCTATAGTTCTCAACAGGCAAAAGGCTGAATGCTCATATCACAAGCTGGAAAAATTTAGACGAATGAAGTTGATATGAGACTTGCAGACAACTTAGGGAGAAAGTGTTGACAATGTAATATCTTCTTAGTATGCACTGTATTTCTTGAGTTATCCTCTAATACACCTTCCATGTTGGCAAAAGCAGCAATGGACGATGGTGTACTTGCAAGTGTCTTCCAGCTACACTCGCATATCTTGAATTGACTTCACTACTGTCGAAAAGATATGTGGATTTTTACCTTTTACATACATGACTTCAATGTTGTCTCTTAAATAGGAACTGTTAAAGTGCCTTTATTTAGATCCCCATAGGCCTCATCAGGAAAATGGCTATATACTGATATCGCAAGCAGGATAAAGATAGAAGAGTCAAGTTGATAGGATACTTGTATAGAGTTTAGGGTGTCAGTGGTGACAATTTAATATCATGTTAGTATACACTGTATCTCTTGAGTTATCTTCAAATACACCTTCCACGTAGGCCAATGGAGAAATTGACAATAGTGTACTTGCAAGTACCTTCCAGGTACACTAGCATAGCTTGTACTGAATTCACTGCTCCAGATAATATATGTGGATATTTACCCTTCATATATATATATATATATATATATATATATTTTATACATATACATATTACTTCAGTGTTGCCTCTTAAGGAGGAACTGCCAAAATGCCTTCGTTTAGATTCCTATATGTAGAACAGGGAAAATGTTAAATACTGATATCACAAGCAGGATAAAGTTAGAAGAGTCAAGTTTATGGGATACTTGTAGAGAGTTTAGGGTGTCAGTGGTGACAATTTAATATCTTCTAATATTCATTGTATCTATTGAGTTATCTTCAAATACACCTTACAAGTAGGCCAATGGAGATATTCACAATAGTGTACTTGCAAGTATCTTCCAGGTGCACTAGCATAGCTTGAACTGACTTCACTACTGTAGATAATACATGTGGAATTTTACCCTTTATATATATATATATATATATATATTATACATATATATATTATATATAGATATTTACATATTACTTCAGTGTTGTCTCTTAAGGAGGAACTGCCAAAATGCCTATATTTAGATTCCTATAATCCTCAACTGGGAAAAGTCTAAATACTGATATCACAAGCAGGATAAAGATAGAAGAGTCAACTTGATAGGACACTTGTAGAGAGTTTAGGGTGTCAGGGCTGAGATTGTAATATTTTCTTATTATACATTGTATTTCTTGAGTTATATTTAAATACACCTTCCATGTTGTCCAGTGGAGGAATGAACAATTGTGTACTAGCACGTATCTTCCAGATTCTCCAGCATAGCTTGTACTGACTTCACTGCTGCAGAAAATACATGCGGCTTTTCAACCTTTACATATATTATTTCACAATTCTCTCTTTAGAGGAAGTGACAAACACCATTTCTTTGGATTGCTATAGATCACAACAGGGAGAAGGCAAAATACTGATATCACAAGCAGGAAAAAATAGAAGAGTCAAGTGGATATGAGACTTGCACACAGCTTAGGGAGACAGTGTTGACAATGTAATATCTTCTTAGTATACATTGTATTTTTTGAGTTATCTTCAAAGACACCTTCCATATTGGCGAATGGAGCAATGGACGATGGTGTACTTGCAAGTGTCTTCCAGGTGCACTCAGATATCTTGTATTGACTTCACTGCTGTCGAAAATATATGTGGATTTTTACCTTTTACATACATGACTTCAATGTTGTCCCTTAAATAAGAACTGGTAAAAAGCCTTTATTTAGATCCCCATAGGGTTCAACAGGGAAATGGCTATATACTTATATCACAAGCAAGATAAAGGTAGAAGAGTCAAGTTGATAGGATACTTGTAGAGAGTTTAGGGTGTCAGTGGTGACAATTTAATATCATGTGAGTATACACTGGATCTCTTGAGTTATCTTCAAATACACCTTCACAGTAGGCCAATCGAGAAATTGACAATAGTGTACTTGCAAATATCTTCCAGGTACACTAGCATAGCTTGTACTGACTTCACTGCTGTAGATAATATATGTGGATTTTTATCCTTTATATATATGTATATATATATATGTATATATATATATATATATATATATATTTACATATTACTTCAGTGTTGTCTCTTAAGGAGGAATTGGCAAAATGCCTTCATTTAGGTTCCTATATGCCTGAACGGGGAAAAGGCTAAATACTGATATGACAAGGAGGGTGAAGATAGAGGAGTCAAGTTGACAGGACACTTGTAGAGAATTTAGGGAATCAGTGGTGACAATTTAATATCTACTTAACATCCAATGTATTTCTTGAATCATCTTCATATACACTTACCATTCTGGTCAAGGGAGGAAGAGACAATTGTGTACTTGCAATGATGTTCCAGTTACTCTAGCGTAGCTTGTACTAACTTCACTGTTGTAGAAAAGGTATATGGATTACTAGTCGTTACATATCTTACTTCAGTATTGTCTCTTTAGGGGAAGAGACAAAATGCGTTTCTTCGGATTTCTATAGGCCTGAACAGGGAAAAGGCTAAATACTGATATCACAAGCAGGAAAAAGATCGAAGAATCAAGTTGATAGGATACTTGTAGAGAGCTTAAGGTGTCAGTGAGGACAGTACAATATTTTCTTAGTATGCATTGTATCTCTTGAGTTATCTTCAAATACACCTTCCAGGTCTGCCAACGGAGCAATTGACAATGGTGTACTTGCAAGTATCTTCCAGGTACACTGGAATACCTTGTATTGTTTTCACTGCTCTCGATGAAATATGTGGATTTTCACCCTTTATATGCCTTATTTCAGTGTTGTCTGTTAAGGAGGAACTGCCAAAATGCCTTTGTTTGGATTCCTCTATGCCTCAACAGGGAAATGGTTATATACTGCTACAGGTCACAACAGGGAGAAGGCTAAATATTGATATCACAAGCAGGAAAAAATAGAAGAGTCAAGTTGATATGAGACTTGCGCACAACTTAGGGAGACAGTCTTGACAATGTAATATCTTCTTAGTATACATTGTATTTCTTGAGTTATCTTCAAAGACACCTTCCATATTGGCGAATGGAGCAATGGACGATGGTGTACTTGCAAGCGCCTTCCAGCTGCACTCACATATCTTGTTTTGACTTCACTGCTGTCGAAAATATACGTGTAGTTTTACCTTTTACATACATGACCTCAATGTTGTCCCTTAAACAGGAACTGGTAAAATGCCTTTATTTAGATCCCCATAGGGCTCAACAGGGAAACTGCTATATACTTATATCACAAGCAGGATAAAGGTAGAAGAGTCAAGTTGATAGGATACTTGTAGAGAGTTTAGGGTGTCAGTGGTGACAATTCAATATCATCTTAGTATACACTGTATCTCTTGAGTTATCTTTAAATACACCTTCCCAGTAGTCCAATGGAGAAATTGACAATAGTGTACTTGCAAGCATCTTCCAGGTACACTAGCATAGCTTGTACTGATTCACGGTTGTAGATAATATATGTGGATTTTTCCATATATATATATATATATATATATATATATATTTACATATTACTTCAGTATTGTCTCTTAAGGAGGAACTGGCAAAATGCCTTCATTTTGATTCCTATATGCATGAACAGGGAAAAGGCTAAATACTGATATCACAAGCAGGAAAAAGATCCAAGAGTCAAATTCATAGGATACTTGTAGAGAGTGTAGGGTGTCAGTGGTGACAATTTAATATCTTCTTAGTACACATTGTATCTCTTGAGATATCTTCAAATACACTTTCCAAGTAGGCCAATGGAGCAATAGACAATGGTGTACTTGCAAGTATCTTCCAGGTACACTAGAATACCTTGTATTGTTTTCACTGCTCTTGATTAAATATGTAGATTATAACCCTTTATATACCTTCCTGTAGTGTTGTCTCGTAAGGAGGAACTGCCAAAATGCCTTCATTTAGATTCCTATATGCCTGAAGAGGGAAAAGGTCAAATACTGATATCACAAGAAGGATAAAGATAAAAGAGGCAAGTTGACAGGACGCTTGTAGAGAATTTAGGGAGTCAGTGCTGACAATGTAATATCATTCCTTGAGTCATCTACATATACACCTACCATTTTGCTCAAGGCAGGAAGGGACAATTGTGTACTTGCAATTATGTTCCAGTTACTCTAGCACAGCTTGTACTGACTTCACTGTTGTAGATAAGGTATATGGATATTTAGCCTTTACATACATTACTTCAGAGTTGTCTCTTTAGGGGAAGTGACAAAATGCGTTTCTTTGGATTTGTTAAGGGCTAAACAGGGAAAAGGCTAAATACTGATATCACAAGCAGGAAAAAGATCGAAAAGTCAAATTGATAGGATACTTGTGGCGAGTTTAAGGTGTCAGTGATGACAATGTAATAGCAACTTAATATCCATTTTATCTCTTGAGTTATCTTCAAATATTCCTTCCAAGTATCCCAATGGAGCAATTGATAATGGTGTACTTGCAAGTATCTTCCAGGTACACTAGAATACTTTGTATTGTTTTCACTGCTCTCCAAAAAATTTGTGGATTTTCACCCTTTCTATACCTTACTTCAGTGTTGTCTCTTAAGGAGGAACTGCCAAAATGCCTTTATTTAGATTCCTATATGCCTCAATAGGGATAAGGCTAAATACTGATATCACAAGGAGGATAAAGATAGAAGAGTCAACCTAATAGGAAACTTGTAGAGAGTTTAGGGTTTCAGGGCTGACAATGTAATATCTTCTTATTATGAATTGTATTTCTTGAGTTCATGTAGGGCAATGGAGGAATGGACACTTGTGTACTAGCAAGTATATTCCAGATACTCTAGCATAGCTTGCACTGTCTTCACTGCTGTAGAAAAGATATGTGGATTTTCACCGTTTATATATATTATTTCACAGTTGTCTATTTAGAGGAAGTAAAAAAAAAAACATTCCTTTTGATGTCTATTGATGTCAACAGGGAAAAGGCTAAATACTGTTATAAGAAGCAGGAAAAAGATAGAAGAGTCAAGTTGATATTTGAGTTGCAGACAGCTTAGGGAGATAGTGTTGGCAATAAAATATCTTCTTAGTATACATAGTATTTCCTGAGTTATCTTCAAATACACCTTCCATGTTGGCCAATGCAGCAATGGACGATGGTGTACTTGCAAGTGTCTTCCAGCTACACTCGCATATCTCGTATTGACTTCACTGCTGTTGAAAAAAAATGTGGATTTTTACCTTTTACATACATGACTTCAATGTTATCTCTTAAATAGGAACTGTTAAAATGCCTTTATTTAGAACCCCTAGGCTTAAACATGGAAATGGCTAAATACTGATATCACAAGCAGGATAAAGACAGAAGAATCAAGTTGATAGGATACTTGTAGAGAGTATAGAGTGCCAGTGGTGAAAATTTAATATCTTCTTAGTACACATTGTATCTCTTGAGTTATCTTTAAATACTTCTTCCAAATAGTCAATAGAGAAATTGACAAGAGTGTACTTGCAAGTATCTTCCAGGTACCCTAGCATAGCTTGTACTGACTTCACTGCTGTAGATAATATATGTGGATTTTTACCCTTATATATATATATATATATATATATATATATATATATATATATATATATATATATATATATATATATATTTACACATTACTTCAGTATTGTCTCTTAAATAGGAACTGCCAAAATGCCTTCATTTACATTGCTCTATGCTTGACCAGGGAAAAGGATAAATACTGATAACACAAGCAGGATAAAGATAGAAGAGTGAAGTTGACAGGACAGTTGCAGGGAATTTAAGGAGTTAGTGCTGACAATGAAATATCTACTTAGTATCCAATGTATTTCCTGAGTTATCTTCAAATACACCTTCCATGTTGGCCAAGTGGGTAATGGACGATGGTGTACTTCCAAGTGTCTTCCAGTTACACTCGCATATCTTGTATTGACTTCACTGCTGTCGAAAAGATATGTTGATATTTACCTTTTCCATACATGACTTCAATGTTGTCTCTTAAATAGGAAGTGTTAAAATGCCTTTATTTAGATCCCCATTGGCCTCAACAGGGAAATGGCTATATACTGATATCACAAGCAGGTCAAAGATAGAAGAGTCAAGGTGATAGGATACTTGTACAGAGTTTAGGGTGTCAGTGGTGACAATTTAATATCTTCTTAGTATACATTGTAACTCTTGAATTATCTTCAAATACACCTTCCAAGTAGGCCAATGGAAAAATTGACAACAGTGTACTTGCAAGTATATTCAGGTACACTACCATAGCTTGTACTGACTTCTCTGCTGTTGATAATATATGTGGATTTTTACAGTTTATATATATATATATATGTATATATATATATATATATATATATATATATATATATATATATATATATATATAAACATATTACTTCAATGTTGTCTCTTAAGGAGGAACTGGCAAAATGCCTTCATTTTGATTCCTGTATGCCTGAACAGGGAAAAGGCTAATTACTGATACCACAAGCAGGATAAAGATGGAAGAGTCAACTTGATAGGACACTTGTAGAGAGTTTAGGGTGTCAGGGCTGACAATGTAATATCTTCTTATTATACATTGTATTTCTTGAGTTATATTCAAATACACCTTCCATGTTGTCCAATGGAGGAATGGACAATTGTGTACTAGCAAGTATCTTCCAGATTCTCTAGCATAGCTTGTACTGACTTCACTGATGTAGAAAATATTTGAGGCTTTTCACCCTTTACATATATTATTTCACAATTGTCCCTTTAGAGGAAGTGACAAACACCATTTCTTTGGATGGCTATAGGCCTCAACAAGGAAAAGGGAAAATACTGATATCACAAGCAGGAAAAAGATAGAAGAGTGAAGTTGATATGAGACTTGTAAAGAATTTAGGGTATCAGTGGTGACAATTTAATATCTTTTTAGTATACATTGTATCTCTTGAGTTATCTTCTAATACACCTTCCATATTGGCGAATGGAGCAATGGACAACGGTGTATTTGCAACTGTCTTCCAGCTACACTCGCATATCTCGTATTGACTTCACTGCTGTTGAAAAAATATGTTGATTTTTAGTTTTACATAGATGACTTCAATGTTATCTCTTAAATAGGAAGTGTAAAAATGCCTTTATTTAGAACCCCATAGGCTTCAACATGGAAATGACTATATACTAATATCACAAGCAGGATAAAGACAAAAGAATCTAGTTGATAGGATACTTATAGAGAGTTTAGGGTGTCAGTGGTGAAAATTTAATATCTTCTTAGTATACATTGTATCTCTTGAGTTATCTTTAAATACACCTTCCAAATACGCCAATGGAGAAATTGACAATAGTGTACTTGCAAGTATCTTCGAGGTACACTAGCATAGCCTGTACTGACTTCTCTGCTGTAGATAATATATGTGGATTTTTACAGTTTATATATATATATATATATTTAAATATTACTTTAGTGTTGTCTCTTAAGGAAGAACTCCCGAAATGCCTTCATTTAGATTCCTATATGCTTGAACAGGGAAAAGGCTAAATACTGATATCGTAAGCAGGATAAATATAGAAGAGTCAAGTTGACAAGACCCTTGTAGAGAATTTAGGGTGTCAGTGCTGACAATCTAATAGGTACTTAGTATCCAAAGTATTATTTGAGTCATCTTCATATACACTTACCACTTTGGTCAAGGGAGGAAGGGACAATTGTGTACTTTCAATTCTGTTCCAGGTACTGTAGTACAGCTTGTACTGACCTCACTGTTGTAGATAAAGTATACGGATTTTTAGCGTTTACATACATTACTTCAGAGTTGTCTCTTTAGTGGAAGTGACAAAATCCGTTTCTTTGGATTTCTATAGGCCTCAACAGGGAAAAGTCTAAATACTGATATCACAAGCAGTAAAGCGATCGAAGAGTCAAGTTGATAGGACACTTGTAGAGAATTTAGGGATTCAATGATGACAGTATAATATCTTAGTAGTATACATTGTATCTCTTGAGTTATCTTCAAATACACCTTCGAAGTAGGCCAATGGAGCAATTGACAATGGTGTACTTTCAAGTATCTTCCAGGTACAGTAGAATACCTTGTATTGTTTTCACTGCTCTCGATAAAATATGTAGATTATCACCCTTTATATACCTTCCTTCAGTGTTGTCTCTTAAGGAGGAACTGCCAAAATGCCTTCATTTAGATTCCTATATGCCTGAAGCGGGAAAAAGTTAAATAGTGATATCACAAGAAGGATAAAGATAGAAGAGTCAAGTTCACAGGACACTTGTAGAGAATTTAGGGATTCAGTGCTGACAACGTAATATCTACTTAGTACCCAATGTATTTCTTGAGTCACCTTCGTACACACTTACCATTTCGGTCAAAGGAGGAAGGGACAATTGTGTTCTTCCAATTATGTTCCAGTTACTCTAGCACAGCTTGTACTGACTTCACTGTTACAGGGAAGATATATGGATTTTTAGCTTTTACATATATTACTTCAGAGTTGTCTCTTTAGGGGAAGTGACAAAATGCGGTTCTTCGGATTTCTATAGTCCTGAACAGGGAAAAGGTTAAATACTGATATCACAAGTAGGAAAAAGATCGAAGAGTCAAGTTGATAGGATACTTGTAGAGAACTTAAGGTGTCAGTGAGGACAATATAATATCTTCTTAGTATGCATTGTATCTCTTGTGTTATCTTCAAATACACCTTCCAGGTCTGCCAATGGAGCAATTGACAATGGTGTACTTGCAAGTATCTTCCAGGTACACGGGAATACCTTGTATTATTTACACTGCTCTCGATAAAATATGTGGATTTTCACCCTTTATACGCCTTACTTCAGTGTTGTCTCTTAAGGAGGAACTGCCAAAATGCCTTTTTTTGGATTCCTCTATGCCTCAAAAGGGAAATGGCTATATATTGATATCACAAGCAGGATAAAGATAGAAGAGTCAAGTTGATATGATACTTGTAGAGAGTTTAGGGTATCAGTGGTGACAATTTAATATCTTCTTAGTTTACATTGTATCTCTTGAGTTATCTTCAAATACACCTTCAAAGTAGACCAATGGAGAAATTGACAATAGTGTACTTGCAAGTCTTTTACAGGTACAATAGCATAACTTCTACTGACTTCACTGCTATAGAAAATATATGTGGATGTTTACCCTTTTCATATATACATATATATATACATATATATATATATATATTTACATATTAATTCAGTGTTGTCTCTTAAGGAGGAACTGCCACAATACCTTTATTTAGATTCCTATCATCCTCAAGAGAGAAAAGGCTAAATACTGATATCACAAGCAGTAAAGAGATCGAAGAGTCAAGTTGATAGGACACTTGTAGAGAATTTAGGGATTTAGCGATGACAGTATAATATCTTCGTGGTATACATTGTATCTCTTGAGTTATCTTCAAAAACACCTTCAAAGTAGGCCAATGGAGCAATTGAAAATGGTGCACTGGCAAGTATCTTCCAGGTACACTAGAATACCTTGTATTGTTTTCACTGCTCACCACAAAATATGTGAATTTTCACCCTTTATATACCTTACTTCAGTGTTGTCTCTTAAGGAGGAACTGCTAAAATGCCTTTGTTTAGATTCCTATATGCCTCAAGAGGGAAAAGGCTAAATACTGATGTCACAAGCAGAATAAAGATAGAAGAGTCAACTTGATAGGAGAATTGTAGAGAGTTTAGGGTGTCAGGGCTGATAATGTAATATCTCCTTATTATACATTGTATTTCTTGAGTTATCGTCAAATACACCTTCCATGTTGGCCAATGGAGGAATGGATAATTGTGTACTAGCAAGTATCTTCCAGATACTCTAGCATAGCTTGTACTGACTTCACTGCTTTAGAAATGATATGTGGATTTTCACGCTTTTCATAGATTATTTCACAGTTGTTTCTTTAGAGGAAGTGACAAACACCATTTTTGGATGGCTATAGGACTCAACTAGGGAAAGGCAAAATACTGATATCACAAGCAGGAAAAAGCTGGAAGAGTCAAGTTGATATGAGACTTGCATACAGCTTAGGGAGACAGTGGTGACAATGTAATACCTTCTTACTACACATAGTATTTCTTGAGTTATCTTCAAATACACCTTCCATGTTGGCAAATGGAGCAATGGACGATGGTGTACTGGCAAGGATCGTCCAGATACTCTAGCATAGCTTGTATTGACTTCATTGCTGTCCAAAAGATATGTGGATTTTTACCTTTTACATACATGACTTCAATGTTCTCTCAAATAGGAACTGGTAAAATGCCTTTGTTTAGATCCCCATAGGCCTCAACTGCGAAATGGCTAAATGCTGATATCAGAAGCAGGATAAAAATAGAAGACGCAAGTTGATAGGATACTTGTGGAGAGTTGATGGTGTCAGTGGGGACAATTTAATATCTTCTTAGTATACATTGTATCTTTTGAGTTATATTCAAATACACCTTCCAAGTAGGCCAATGAAGTAATTGAGAATAGTGTACTTGCAAGTATATTCATGGTACACTAGGATAGCTTATACTGACTTCAATGCTGTAGATAATATATGTGGATTTTTCCCTTTTTATGTATATATATATATATATATATATATAATATATCTATATATCTATATCTGTATATATATTTACATATTTTTTCAAAGATTTCTGTTATGGAGGAACTGCCAAAATGCCTTCATATAGAGTCCTATATGCCTGAACAGGGAAAAGGCTAAATACTGATAGCAAAAGCAGGATGAAGATAGAAGAGTCAAGTTGACAGGACACTTGTAGAGAATTTAGGGAGTCAGTGCTGACAGTGTAATATCTACTTAGTTTCGAATGTATTTCTTGAGTCATCTTCGTATCCACTTACCATTTTTGTCAAGGGAGGAAGGGAAAATTGTGTTCTTGCAATTATGTTCCAGGTACTCTAGCACAGCTTGTATTGACTTCACGGTTGTAGATAAGGTATACGGATTTTTAGCCTTTACATACATTACTTCAGAGTTGTCTCTTTCGGGGAAGTGACTAAATGCGTTTCTTTGGATTTCTATCGGACTCAACAGGGAAAAGGCAAAATACTGAAATCACAAGCAGGAAAAAGATCGAAGAGTCAAATTGATAGATACTTGTAGAAATTTTAAAGTGCCAGTGATGACAATATAATATCTTCTTAGTATACATTGTATCTCTTGAATTATCTTTAAATACACCTTCCAAGTATGCCAATGGAGCAATTGACAATGGTGTACTTGCAAGTATCTTCCAGGTTCACTAGAATACCTGGTATTGTTTTCACTGCTCTCGATAAAATATGTGGATTTTCCCTCTTTACATACCTTACGTCAGTGTTGTCTGTTAAGGAGGAACTGACCAAATTCCTTCATTTTGTTTCCTAAGTGCCTGAACAGGGAAAAGGCTAAATACTGATATCACAAGCAGGATAAAGATACAAGTGTCAACTTGATGGGACACTTGTAGAGAGTTTAGGGTGTCAGGGCTCACAATGTAATATATTCTTATTATACATTGTATTTCTTGAGTTATCTCCAAATACACCTTCCAGGTTGGCCAATGGAGGAATGAACAATTGTTCACTAGCACGTATTTTCCAGACACTCTACCATAGCTTGTAGTGAATTCACTGATGAAGAAAAGATATGTGGATTTTCACCCTTTACATATATTATTTCACAGTTCTCTCTTTAGAGGAAGTGACAAACAGCATTCCTTTGGATTGCCATAGGCATCACTAGGAAAAGGCATAAAACTGATATCACAAGCAGGAAAAAGACAGAAGAGTAAAGTTGATATGAGACTTGCAGAAAGCTTAGGGAGACAGTTTTGACAATGTAATATCTTATTAGTATACTTTGTATTTCCTCCGTCATCTTCAAATACACCTTCCATTTTTGCCAATGGAGCAATGGACGATGGTGTACTTGCAAGTGTCTTCCAGCTACACTCGCATATCTTGTATTGACTTCACTGCTGTCGAAAAGATATGTGGATTTTTACCTTTTGTATACATGACTTCAATGTTGACTCTGATATAGGAACTGTTAAAATGCCATTATTTAGATCCCCATAGGCCTCAACAGGGAAATTGATACGATATCACAAGCAGGATAAACCTAGAAGAGTCAAGATGATAGGATACTTGTAGAGTGCTTAGGTTGTCAGTGGTGACAATATACTATCTTCTTAGTATACATTGTATCTATTGAGTTATCCTCAAATACACCTTCCAAGTAGGCCAATGGAGAAATTGGCAATAGTGTACTTGCAAGTATATTCCAGGTACACTAGCATAGCTTCTACTGACTTCCATGCTGTAGATAATATATGTGGATTTTTGCCTTTTACATACACGACGTTAGTGTTGACTATGGAATAGGAACTGTTAAAATGCCTTTATTTCGATCCCCATAGGCCTCAACAGGGAAATGGCTACATACTGATATCACAAGCAGGATAAACATAGAGGAGTCAAGTTGATAGGATACTTGTAGAGAGTTTAAGGTGTCAGTGATGACATTGTAATATCTGCTTAGTACACATTGTATCTCTTGAGTTTTCTTCAAATACACCTTCCAAGTAGGCCAATGGAGAAATTGACAATAGTGCACTTGCAAGTATCTTCCAGGTACACTAGCAAAGCTTGTACTGACTTCACTGTTGTAGATAATGTATATGGATTTTTAGCCTTTAAATACATTACTTCAGAGTTGTCTCTGTAGCAGAAGTGACAAAATGTGTTTCTTTGGATTTCTACAGGCCTCAACAGGGAAAAGGCTACATACTGATATCACAAGCAGGATAAACATAGAAGAGTCAAGTTGATCGGATATTTGGAGAAAGTTTAGGTTGTCAGTGGTGACAAATTAATATCTTCTTAGTATGCATTTATCTCTTGAATTATCTTCAAATACACCTTCCAAGTAGGCCAATGGAGAAATTTAAAGTAGTGTACTTGTAATTATGTTCCAGGTACTATAGCACAGCTTGTACTGACTTCAGTGTTGTAGATAAGGCAAATGGATTTTTAGCCTTTAGATACATTGGTTGAGAGTTGTCTCTGTGGGGTAAGTGAAAAAATTTGTTTCTTTGGATTTCTATAGGCGTCAACAGGGAAAAGGCTAAATACTGATATCACAAGCAGGAAAAAGATCGGAGACTCAAATTGATAGGATACTTGTAGAGAGTTTAATGTGTCAGTGATGACAATATAATATCTTCTTAGTATACAATGTATCTCTTGAGTTATCTTTAAATACACCTTCAAAGTAGGCCAATGGAAGAATTGACAATGGTGTACATGCAAGTATCTTCCAGGTACACTGGAATACCTTGTGTTGTTTTCACTGCTCTCGATAAAATATGTGGATATTCACCCTTTACATACCTTACTTCAGTGTTGTTTCTTAAGGAGGAACGGCCAAAATGCCATCATTAAATTACTATGTGCCTGAACTGGGGAAAGGTTAAATACTGATATCAAAAGCAGGATAAAGATAGAAGAGTCAACTTGATAGGACAGTTGTAGAGAGTTTAGGGTGTCAGGGCTGACAATGTAATATCTTCTTATTATACATTGTATTTCTTGAGTTATCTCCAAATACCCCTTCCATGTTGGACAATGGAGGAATGGACAGTTTTGTACTAGTAAGTATCTTCCATATACTCTAGCATGACTTGTACTGACTTCGCTGCTGTAGAAATGAAATGCAGATTTTCACCCTTTACTCATATTATTTCGCAGTTGTCTCTTTAGAGGAAGTGACAAACACCATTCCTTTGGATGGCTATAGGTCTCAACTAGAAAAAGGCAAAAAACAGATATCACAAGCAGGAAAAAGATAGAAGACTCAAGGTGATACGATACTTGCAGACAGGTTAAGGAGACAGCGTTGATAATGTAATATCTTCTTGTTATACATTGTATTTCCTGAGTAACCTTCAAATACACCTTCCATGTTGGCCAATGGAGCAATTGTCGATGGTGTACTTGCAAGTGTCTTCCAGGTACACTCGCATATCTTGTATTGACTTCATTGCTGTCGAAAAGATATGTGGATTTTTACCATTTACATACATGACTTCAATGTTGTCTCTTAAATAGGAACTGTTAAAATGCCTTTGTTTAGATACCCATAGGCCTCATCAGGGAAATGGCTATATAGTGAGATCACAAGTAGGATAAAGATAGAAGAGTCAAGTGGATAGGATACTTTCAGAGAGTATAGGGTGTCAGTGGTGACAATTTACTATTTTTACACTTTATATATATATATATATATATATATATATATATATATATATATATATATATAGACATATTACTTCAGTGTTGTCTCTTAAGGAGGAACTGCCAGAATGCCTTCATTTAGATTCCTTTATGCCTGAACAGGGAAATGGCTATATACTGATATCACAAGCAGGGTAAAGATGAAAGAGTCAAGTTGACAGGACACTTGCAGAGAATTTAGGGAGTCAGGGCTGACAATGTAATATCTACTTAGTATCCAATATATTTCTTGCGTCATCTTCATATACACTTACCACTTTGGTCTAGGGAGGAAGGGACAATTCTGTACTTGCAATTATGTTCCAGGGGCTCTAGCACAGCTTGTACTGAATTCACTATTGAAGATAAGTTATATGGATGTTTAGCCTTTACATACATTACTTCAGAGTTGTCTCTTTAGGGGAAGTGACAAAATGCGTTTCTTTGGATTTTTATAGGCCTAAAAAGGGAAAAGGCTAAATACTGATATCACAAGCAGGAAAAAGATCGAAGAGTCAAATTGATAGGATACTTGTAGAGAGTTTAAGGTGTCAGTGATGACAATATAATATCTTCTTAGTATACATTGTATCTCTTGAGTTATCATTAAATAAACCTTCCAAGTAGGCCAATGGAGAAATTGACAATAGTGCACTTGCAAGTATCTTCCAGGGACACTAGCATAGCTTGTACTGACTTCACTGTGGTAGATAAAGTATGTGGATTCTTAGCCTTTACATACGTTACTTCAGAGTTGTCTCTGTAACGGTAGTGACAAAATATGTTTCTTTGGATTTCTATAGGCCTCAAGAGGGAAAAGGCTAAATACTGATATCACAAGCAGGAAAAAGATCGAAGAGTCAAATTGATAGGATACTTGCAGAGAGTTTAAGGTGTCAGTGGCGACAATATAATATCTTTTTAGTATACATTGAATCTCTTGAGTTATCTTTAAATACATCTTCCAAGTAGGCCAATGGAGCAATTGACAATGGTGTACTTGCAAGTATCTTCCAGGTACACTAGAATACCTTGTGTTGTTTTCACTGCTCTCGATAAAATATGTGGGTTTTCACTCCTCACATAACTTACTTCAGGGTTGTCCGTTAAGGAGGAACTGCCAAAATGCCTTCATGTAGATTGCTATAGGCCTCAACAGGGAAAAGGCTAAATACTGATATCACAAGCAGGATAAAGATAGAAGAGTCAACTTGATAGGACACTTGTAGAGAATTTAGGGTGACAGGGCTGACAATGTATTATCTTCTTACTATACATTGTATTTCTTGAGTTATCTCCAAATACAACTTCCATGTTGGACAATGGAAGAATGGAAAGTTGTATACCAGCAAGTATCTTCCAGATACTCTAGCATAACTTGTACTGACGTCACTGCTGTAGAAAAGATATGTGGATTTTCACCCTTTGCTCATATTATTTCACAGTTGGCTCTTTAGAGGAAGTGACAAACACCATTCCTTTGAATGGCTATACGCCTCAACTAGGAAAAGGCAAAAAACTGATATCACAAGCAGGAAAAAGATAGAAGAGTAAAGTTGATAGGAGACTTGCAGAAAGGTTAGGGAGACAGTGCTGACACTGTAATATCTTATTAGTATACTTTGTATTTCCTCCGTCATCTTCAAATGCACCTTCCATTTTTGCCAATGGAGCATTGGACGATGGTGAACCTGCAAGAGTCTTCCAGCTACACTCGCATATCTTGTATTGACTTCACTGCTGTCGAAAAGATATGTGGATTTTTACCTTTTCCATACATGACTTTCATGTTGACTCTGAAATAGTAACTGTTAAAATGCCTTTATTTAGATCCCCATAGGCCTCAATAGGGAAATGGCTACATACTGATATCACAAGCAGGATAAACATAGAAGAGTCAAGTTGATAGGATACTTGTAGAGAGTTTAGGGTGTCAGAGGTGACAATTTAATATCTTCTTAGTATACATTGTATCTCTTGAGTTATCTTCAAATACACCTTCCAAGTCGGCCAATGGAGAAATTGACAGTACTGTACTTGCAATTATATTCCAGGTACTCTAAGAGAGCTTGTACTGACTTCACTGTTGTAGATAATGTATATGGATATTTAGCCTTTACATACATTACTTCAGAGTTGTCTCTGTGGGGGAAGCGACAAAATGTGTTTCTTTGTATTTCTGTAGGCCTCAACAGGGAAAAGGCTAAATACTGATATCACACGCAGGAAAAACATCGAAGACTCAAATTGATAGGACAATTGTAGAGAGTTTAGCGTGTCACGGCTGACAATGTAATATCTTCTTATTATACATTTATTTCTTGAATTATCTCCAAATACACCTTCAGTGTGGGCCAATGGAGGAATGACCAATTGTGTACTGGCAAGTGTCTTCCAGATACTCTAGCATAACTTGTATTGAATTCACTGATGAAGAATAGATATGTGGATTTTCACCCATTACATATATTATTTCACAGTTGTCTCTTTAGAGGAAGTGACAAACACCATTACTTTGGATGACTATAGGCCTCAAGTAGGAAAAGGCAAAAAAATGATATCACAAGCAGGAAAAAGATAGAAGAGTCAAGTTGATATGAGACTACCAGAAAGCATAGGGAGACAGGGTTGACAACGCAATATCTTCTTCTTATACATTGTATTTTCTGAGTTATCTTCAAATACACCTTCCACGTTGGCCAATGGAGCAATAGACGATGGTGTACTTGCAAGTGTCTTCCAGGTACACTCGCATATCGTGTATTGACTTCATTGCTGTCGAAAAGATATGTGGATTTTTACCTTTTACATACATGAATTCAATGTTGTCTGTTAAATAGGAAGTGTTAAAATGTCTTTATTTAGATACCCATAGGCCTCATCAGGGAAATGGCTATATACTGAGATCACAAGTAGGATAAACATAGATGAGACAGGTTGATAGGATACTTGCAGAGAGTTTAGGGTGTCAGTGGTGACAGTTTACTATCTTCTTAGTATACAATTTATCTCTTGAGTTATCTTCAAATACACCTTCCAAGTAGGCCAAAGGATATATTGACAATAGTGTACTTGGAAATATCTTCCAAGTACACTAGCATAGCTTGAACTGACTTCACTGCTGTAGATAATATATGTGAATTTTTACCGTGTACATATATATATATATATATATATATATATATATATATATATATATATATATATATATTTACATATTACTTCAGTGTTGCCTCTTAAGGAGGAATGCCAAAATGTCTTCCTTTAGATTCCCATACGCTGAACGGGGAAAAGGCTACATACTGATATCACAAGCAGGATAAAGATAAAAGAGTCAAGTTGACAGGACACTTGAAGAGAATTTAGGGAGTCAGTCCTGACAATGTAATATCTACTTAGTATCCAATGTATTTCTTGAGTCATCTTCATATACACTTACCATTTAGTTCAAGCGAGGAAGGGACAATTGTGTACCTGCAATTATGTTCCATGTACTCTAGCACAGCTAGTACTGACATCACTGTTTTAGATAAAGTATTTGGATTTTTACCTTTACATACATTACTTCAGAGTTGTCTCGATAGGGGAAGTGACAAAATGTGTTTCTTAGGATTTCTATAGGCCTCAACAGGGCAAAGGCCAAATACTGATATCACAAGCAGGAAAAAGGTCGAAGGGTGTAATTAATTGGATACTTGTAGAGAGTTTAAGGTGTCAGTGATGACAATATAATATATTCTTAATATACATTGTATCTCTTGAGTTATCTTTAAATACACCTTCCAAGTAGGCCAAAGAAACTATTGACAATGGTGTACTCGCAAATATCGTCCAGGTATACTGGAATACCTTGAATTGTTTTCACTGCTCTCTATAAAATATGTGGATTTTCACTCTTTACGTACCTTAATTCAGTGTTTTCTCTTAAGGAAGAACTGCCAAAATACCTTCATGTAGGTTTTACAGGCCTCAACAGGGAAAATTCTAAATACTGATATCACAAGCAGGATAAAGATAGAAGAGTCAACTGGATAGGACACTTGTAGAGAGTTTAAGGTGTCAGGGCTGACATTGTGATATCTTCTTATTATATATTGTATTTCATGAGTTATCTCCAAATACACCTTCCATGTAGGACAATGGAGAAATGGACAATTGTGTTCTAGTAAGTATCTTCCAGGTACTCTAGCATGGCTTGTACCGACGTAACTGCTGTATAAAAGATATGTGGATTTTCACCCTTTACTTATATTATTTCACAGTTATCTCTTTAGTGGAAGTGACAAACACCATTCTTTAGATGGCTACAGGCCTCAACTAGGAAAAGGCAAAAAACTGATATCACTTACAGGAAAAAGATAGAAGAGTCAAGTTGATATGAGACTTGCAGACAGCTTAGGGAGACAGAGTTGACAACGTAATATCTTCTTAGTATACATTGTATTTCCGGCGTTATCTTCAAATACACCTTCCATGTTGGCCATTTGAGCAATGGATGATGGTGTACTTGCAAGTGTCTTCCAGCTACACTCGCATATCTTGTATTGGCTTCACTGCTGTCGAAAAGATATGTGGATTTTTACCTTTTACATACATGACTTCAATGTTGACTCTGAAATTGGAACTGTTAAAATGCCTTTATTTAGATCCCCATAGGCCTCAACAGGGAAATGGCTACATACTGATATCACAAGCAGGATAAACATAGAAGAGTCAAGTTGATAGGACACTTGTAGAGAGTTTAGGTTGTCAGTGGTTACAATGTAATATCTTCTTAGTATATATTGTATCTCTTGAGTTATCTTCAAATTCACCTTCCAAGTAGGCCAAGGGAGAAATTGACAATAGTGTACTTGCAAGAATTTTCCACGTCCACTAGCATAGCTTGTACTGACTTCCCTGCTGTAGATAATATATGTGGATTTTGTGCCTTTACATATATATAAATATATATATATATATAGATATATATATAGATATATATATATTTACATATTACTTAAGTGTTGTCTCTTAAGGAGGAACTGCCAAAATGCCTTCATTTAGATTCCCATGTGCCTGAACAGGGAAAAGGCTACATACTGATATCACAAGCCGGATAAAGATAGAAGAGTCAAGTTGACAGGACACTAGCAGAGAATTTAGGGAGTCAGTGCTGACAATGTAATATCTACTCAGTATCCAATGTATTTCTTGAGTCATCTTCATATACACTTACCATTTTTGTCAAGGGAGGAAGGGACAATTGTGTACTTGCAATTATGTTCCAGGTACTCTAGCACAGCTTTACTGATTTCACTGTTTTAGATAAGGTATATGGATTTTTATTCTTTACATACATTACTTCAGAATTGTCTCTGTAGGGGCAGTGACAAAATGTGTTTCTTTGGATTTCTATAGGCCTCCACAAGGAAAAGGCTAAATACTGATATCACATGCAGGATAAAGATAGAAGAGTCACCTTGATAGGACACTTGTAGAGAGTTTAACGTGTCAGGGCCGACAATGTAATATCTTCTTCTTATGCATTGTATTTCTTGAGTTATCTTCAAATGCACCTTCCGTGTTGGTCAATGCAGAAATGGACCATGGTGTACTTGAATGTCTCTTCTAGCTACACTCTCATATCATGTATTGACTTTACTGCTGGGGAAAAGATATGTGGATATTTATCTTTTACATACACGACTTCAATGTTGTCTCTTAAATAGGAAGTGTTAAAATGCCTTTATTTAGATCCCCATATGCCTCAACAGGGAAATTTGTATATACTGATATCAGAAGCAGGAGAAAGATAGAAGTGTCAAGTTGATAGGATACTTGTAGAGAGTTTAGGGTGTCAGCGGTGACAATTTAATATTTTCTTAGTATACATTGTATCTCTTGAGTTATCTTTAAATACACCTTCCAATAGGCCAATGGAGAAATTGACAATAGTGTACTTGCAAGTATCTTCCAAGTACACTAGCATAGCTTGTACTGCCTTCACCGCTATAGATAATGCATGTGGATTTTTACCCTTTTTTCTATCTATCTATCTATCTATCTATCTATCTATCTATCTATCTATCTATCTATCTATGTATTCACATATTACTTCGGTGTTGTCTCTTAAGGAGGAATTGCCAAAATGCCTTCATTTAGAATCCTATATGCCTGAACAGGGAAAAGGCTAAGTACTGATATCACAAGCAGGACAAAGATAGAAGCGACAAGTTGACAGGTCACTTGTAGAGAATTTAGGGGTTGAGTGGTGACAAAGTAATATCTACTTGGTATTCAATGCATTTCTTGAGTCACTTTCATATACACTTATCATTTTGGTCAAGGGAGGAAGGGATAATTTTGTACATGTAATTATGTTCCAAATACTCTAGCACAGCTTGTACTGAATTCACTATTGTAGATAAGGTATATGGATTTGTAGCCTTTACAGACATTACTTCAGTTTTGTCTGTTTAGGGGAAGTGACAAAATGCGTTTCTTTGGATTTCTATCGGCCTCAACAGGGAAAGGCTAAATACTCTTATCACAGGCAGGATAAAGGTAGAAGAGTCAACTTGATAGGACACTTGTGGAGAGTTTAGGGTGTCAGGGCTGACTATGTAATATATTCTTACTATACATTGTATTTCTTGAGTTATCTTCAAATACAACTTCCATGTTGGCCAATGGAGGAATGGACAATTGTGTACTAGCAAGTATCTTCCAGATACTCTAGCATAGCTTGTACAGAATTCACTGCTGTAGAAAAGATATGTGGATTTTCACACTTTACATATATATTTCACAGTTCTTTCTTTAGAGGAAGTGGCAAACACCATTTCTTTGGATGGCTATAGGCCTCAACAAGGAAAAGGGAAAATACTGATATCACACGCAGGAAAAAGATAGAAGAGTCAAGTTGATATGAGACTTGTAAAGAGGTTAGAGTATCAGTGGTGACAATTTAATATCTTTTTAGTATACATTGTATCTCTTGAGTTATCTTCTAATACACCTTCCAAGTAGGCCAATGGAGAAATTGACAATAGTGTACTTGGCAGTATCTTCCAGGTACACTAGCATAGCTTGTACTGACTTCACTGCTGTAGATAATATATATGGATTTGTACCTTTTTTCTATCTATCTATCTCTCTATCTCTCTATCTATCTATCAATCTATCTATCTATCTATCTATCTATCTATCTATCTATCTATGTATCTATATATGTGCATATTACTTTAGTGTTGTGTCTTAAGGAGGAACTGCCAAAATGCCTTCATTTAGATTCCTATATGCCTGAACAGGGAAAAGGCTAAATATTGATATCTCAAGCAGGATAAAGATAGAAGAGTCAAGTTGACAGGTTACTTGTAGAGAATTTAGGCAGTCAGTGCTGACAATGTAATATCTACTTAGTATCCAATGTATTTCTTGAGTCATCTTCATATACACTTACAATTTTGGTCAAGGGAGGAAGGGACAATTGTGTACTTGCTATTATGTTCCAAGTACTCTAGGACAGCTTGTAATGACTTCACTGTTGCAGATAAGGTATATGGATTTTTAGCATTTACATACATTACTTCAGAGTTTTCTCTTTAGGGGATGAAACAAAATGCGATTCTTTGGATTTCTATAGGCCTCAACAGGGAAAAGGCTAAATACTGATATCACAAGCAGGAAAAAGATCGAAGAGTCAAATTGATAGGATACTTGCAGAGAGTTTAAGGTGTCAGTGATGACAATATAATATCTTTTTAGTTTACATTGTATTTGTTGAGTCATCTCCAACTACACCTTCCATGTTGGCCAATGCAACAATGGACCATGGTGTATTGAAAGAGTCTTCCAGCTAGACTCACATATCTTGTATTGACTTCACTGCTGTCGAAAAGATATGTGGATATTTTCCTTTTACATACATGACTTCAATGTTGTCTCTTACATAGGAAGTGTTAAAATGCCTTCAATTAGATTCCCATAGGCTTGAACAGGGAAATTTCTCTGTACTGATATCACAAGCCGGATAAAGATGGAAGAGTCAAATTGATAGGATACTTTTAGAGAGTTTAAGGTGTCAGTGGTGACTATTTAATATCTTCTTAGTATACACTGTATCTCTTCAGTTATCTTTAAATACACCTTCCAAGTAGGCCAATGGAGAAATTGACAATAGTCTACTTGCAAGTATCTTCCAGGTACACTAGCATAGCTTGTACTGACTTCACTGCTGTAGATAATATATGTGGATTTTTACCCTTTTTTATATCTATCTATCTATCTATCTATCTATCTATTTATCTATCAATCAATCTATCTATATATTTACATATTACTTCAGTGTTGTCTCTTAAGGCAGAACTGCCAAAATGCCTTCATGTAGAATCCTATAGGCCTCAAAAGGGAAAAGGCTAAATACTGATATCACAAGCAGGATAAAGATAGAAGAGTCAAGTTGACAGGTCACTTGTAGAGAATTTAGGGAGTCAGTGCTAACAATGTAATATCGACTTATTATCCAATGTATTTCTTCAGTCATCCTCATATACACTTACCATTATGGACAAGGGAGATAGGGACAATTGTGTACTTGCTATTATGTTCCAGGTACTCTAGCACAGCTTGTAGTGACTTCAATGTTGCAGATAAGGTATATGGATTTTTAGCCTCTACATACATTACTTCAGAGTTGTCTCTTTAGGGGAAGTGAAAAAACGCGTTTCTTTGGATTTCTATAGGCCTCAACAGGGAAAAGGCTAAATAGTGATATCACAGGCAGGATACATCTAGAAGAGTGAACTTGATAGGACAATTGTAGAGAGTTTAGCGTGTCAGGGCTGTCAATGCAATATCTTCTTACTATACATTGAATTTCTTGAGTTGTCTTCAAATACACCTTCCATGTTGGCCAATGGATTAATGCACAATCGTGTACTAGCAAGTATCTTCTAGACACTCTAGCATAGCTTGTCCTGATTTCACTGCTGTAGAAAAGATATGTGGATTTTCACCCTTTTCATATATAATTTGACAATTGTCTCTTTAGAGGCAGTGACAAACACCATTTCTTTGGATGGCTAAAGGCCTCATCAAGGAAAAGGGAAAATACTGAAATCACAAGCAGGAAAAATATAGCAGAGTCAATGTGATCGGCGACTTGCAGACAGCATAGGAAGACAGTGTTGACAATGTAATATCTTCTTAGTATACATTGTATTTCTTCAGTTATCTTCAAATACACCTTCTATGTTGGTCAATACAGCAATTGACCATTGTGTACTTGAAAGTGTCTTCCAGCTACACTCGCATATCTTGTATTGACTTCACTGCTTTCTTAAAGATATGTGGATATTTACCTTTTACATACATGACTTCAATGTTGTCTCTTAAATAGGAAGTGTTAAAATGCCTTTATGTGATCCCCATAGAGGTCAACAGGGAAAATTTTATATACTCACATCACAAGCAGGATAAAGATAGAAGATTCAAGTTGATAGGATACTTGTAGAGAGTTTAGGGTGTAAGTGGTGACTATTTAATATCTTCTTATTATACATTGTATCTCTTGAGTTATCTTCAAATACACCTTGCAAGTAGGCCAATGGAGAAATTGACAATAGGGTACTTGCAAGTACATTCCAGGTACACTTGCATAGCTTCTACTGCCTTCACTGCTGTAGATAATATATGTGGATTTTTACCCTTTTTTATATCTATCTATCTATCTATCTATCTATCTATCTATCTATCTATCTATCTATCTATCTATCTATCTATCTATATTTACATATTACTTCAGTGTTGTCTCTTAAGGAGGAACTGCCAAAATTTCTTCATTTAGATTCCTATATACTTGAACAGGGAACAGGCTAAATAGTGATATCACTAGCAGGACAAAGATAGAAGCGTCAAGTTGACAGGTGACTTGTTGAGAATTTAGGGAGTCAGTGCTGACAATGTAATATATACTTAGTATACAATGCATTTCTTGAGTCATCTTCATATACACTTACACTTTTGGTCAAGGAAGGACGGGACAATTGTGTACTTGCTATTATGTTCCAGGTTCTCTAGCACAGCTTGTACTGACTTCACTGTTGTAGATAAGGTATACGGATTTTTATCCTTTACAGACATTACTTCAGAGTTGTCTCTTTAGGGGAAGTGACAAAATGCGCTTCTTTCGATTTCTACAGTCCTCAACAGGGAAAAGGCTAAATAATGATATCACAGGCAGGATAAAGATAGAAGAGTCAACTTGATAGGAAACTTGTAGAGAGTTTAGGGGGCAAGGCTGAGAATGTAATATCGTCTTATTATACACTGTATTTCTTGAGATATATCCAAATACACCTTGCAAGTAGGCCAATGGAGAAATTGACAGTAGTGTACTTGCAAGTATTTTCCAGGTACACTAGCATAGCTTGTACTGACTTCACTGCTGTAGATAATATATGTGGATTTTTACCCTTTACATATATATATATTTGCATATTACTTCAGTGTTGTCTCTTAAGGAGCACCTGCCAAAATGCCTTCATTTAGACTCATATATGCCTGAACAGGGAAAAGGCTAAATGCTGATATCACAAGCAGGATAAAGATAGAAGAGTCAAGTTGACAGGATACTTGTAGGGAATTTACGGAGTCAGTGCTGATAATGTAATATCTACATAGTATCCAATGTATTTCTTGAGTCATCTTCATATACACGTACCATTTTGGTCAAGGGAGGAAGGGACAATGGTATACTTGCAATTATGTTCCAGGTACTCTAGCACAGCTTGTACTGACTTCACTGTTGTAGATAAGTTATATGAACTTTTAGCCTTAACATACATTACTTCAGAGTTGACTCTTTAGGAGAAGTGACAAAATGTGTTCTTTGGATTTCCATAGGCCTCGACAGGGAAAAGGCTAAATACTGATATCACAAGCAGGAAAAAGATCAAAGAGTCAATTTGATAGGATATTTGTAGAGACTTTACGGTGTCGGTTATTACAATGTAATATCTTCTTAGTATACATTGTATGTCTTGAGTTATCTACAAATACACCTTCCAAGTAGGCCAATGGTGCAACTGACAATGGTGTGCTTGCAAGTATCTTCCAGGTACGCTAGAATACCTTGTATTGTTTTCACTGCTCTCGAAAAAATATGTGGATTTTCACCCTATACATACCTTGTTTCAGTGTTTTCTCTTAAGAAGGAACTGCCAAAATGCCTTTATTTAGATAACTATAGGTCTCAACAGGGAAAAGGGTAAATACCGATATCACAAGCGGGATAAAGATAGAAGAGTCAACTTCATAGGGAACTTGTAGAGAGTTTAGGGTGGCAAGGCTGACAATGTAATATCTTCTTATTATACATTGTATTTCTTGGGTTATCTCCAAATACACCTTCAATGTTGGACAATGGAGGAATTGGCAATTGTGTACTGGGAAGTGTCTTGCAGATACACTAGCATAGCTTGTACTGACTTGACTGCTGTAGAAAACATATGTGGATTGTCACGCTTTACATATATTATTTCAAAGTTGTCTCTTTAGAGGAAGTGACAAACACCATTGCTTTGGATATCTACAGGCCTCAACTAGGAAAAGGCAAAAAACTGATATCACAAGCAGGAAAGAGATAGAAGAGTCAAGTTGATATGCGACTTACAGACAGCTTAGAGAGACAGTGTTGACAATGTAATATCTTCTTAGTATACATTGCATTTCCTCAGTTTTCCTCAAATACACCTGTCATGTTGGCCAATAGAGCAAAGGACGATGGTATACTTGCAAGTGTCTTCGAGCAACAGTCGCTTATCTTGTATTGACTTCACTGTGGGCGAAAAGATATGTGGATTTTTCCCTTTTACATGCATGACTTCAATGTTGTCTCTTTAATAGGAACTGATGAAATGCCTTTTTTTAGATCCCCATAGGCGTCAACAGGGAAATGGCTACATACTGATATCACCAGCATGATAAACATAGAAGAGTCAAGTTGATAGGATAATTGTAGAGAGTTTAGTGTGTCAGTGTTGACAATGTAATATCTTCTTAGTATAAATGGTATCTCTTGAGCTATCTTCAAATACTCCTTCCAAGTAGGCCAATGGAGAAATTGACAGTAGTGTAGTTGTAAGTATCTTCCAGGTACACTAGCATAGCTTGTAGTGACTTCACTGCTGTAGATAATATATGTGGATTTTTACCCTTTATATATATATATATATATATATATATATATATATATATATATATATATATATATATATATATATATATATATATATATATATATATATATATATATATTTGAATATTACATCAATGTTGTCTCTTAAGGAGGAACTGCCAAAATGCCGTCATTTAGACTCCTATATGCCTGAACAGGCAAAACGCTAAATGCTGATTTCATAAGCAGAATAAAGAAAGAAGAGTCAGGTTGACAGGACACTTGTAGCGAATTTAGGGAGTCAGTGCTGATAATGTAATATCTACTTAGTATCCAATGTATTTCTTGAGTCATCTTCATATACACCTACCATTTTGGTCAAGGGAGGAAGGGACAATTGTGTACTTGCAATTATGTTCCTGGTACTCTAGCACAGCTTGTACTGACTTCACTGTTGGAGATAACGTATATGGATTTTTAGCCTTTACTGATATTACTACACAGTTGTCTCATTAGGGGAAGTGGGAAAATGCGTTTCTTTGGTTCTCTATAGGCCACAACAGGGAAAAGGCTAAATACTGATATCACAAGCAGGATAAAGATAAAAGAGTCAAGTTGACAGGACATTTGTAGAGAATTTAGGGAGTCAGTGATGTCAATGAAATGTATACTTGGTATACAATGTATTTCTTGAGTCATCTTCATATACACTTACCATTTTGGTCACGGGGGGAAGGGACAATTGTGTACTTGCAATTATGTTCCAGGTACTCTAGCACAACTTGTATTGACTTCACTGTTGTAGATAAGTTATATGGACTTTTAGCCTTTACATACATTACTTCAGAGTTGTCTCTTTAGGAGAAGTGACAAAATGTGTTTCTTTCGATTTCTATAGGACTCAACAGGGAAAAGACTAAATACCGATATCACAAGCAGGAAAAAGATCGAAGAGTCAAATTGATAGGACACTTGTAGACAGTTTGAGGGGTCAGTGATGACCATACAATATCTTCTTAGTATACATTGTATCTCTTGAGTTATCTTTAAATACACCTTCCAAGTAGGGCAATGGAGCAATTGACAATGGTGTGCTTGCAAGTATCTTCCAGGTACGCTAGAATACCTTGTATTGTTTTCACTGCTCTCGATAAAATATGTGGATTTTCACCCTATACATACCTTGTTTCAGTGTTGTCTCTTAAGAGGAACTGTCAAAATGCCTTTATTTAGATAACTATAGGCCTCCAAAGGGAAAAGGGTAAATACTGATATCACAGGCAGGAAAAAGATCAAATAGTTAAATTGATAGGATACTTGTAGAGACTTTAAGGTGTCGGTGATGACATTGTAATATCTTCTTAGTATTCATTGTATCTCTTGAGTTATCTACAAATACACCTTCCACGTAGGCCAATTGAGCAATTGACAATGGTGTACTTGCAAGTATCTTCCAGGTACACTAGAATACCTTGTATTGTTTTCAATGCTCTCGCCAAAATATGTGGATTTTCACCCTTTACATACCTTACTTCAGTGTTGTCTCTTAAGGAGGAACTGCCAAAATGCCTTTATTTAGATTCCTATAGGCCTCAACATGGAAAAGGATAAATATAGACATCACAAGCAGGATCAAGATAGAAGACTCAACTTGATCGGAGACTTGTAGAGAGTTTATGGTGACAGGGCTGACAATGAAATATCCTCTTACTATACATGGCTTTCTTGAGTTATCTCCATATACACCTGCCATGTTGAACAATGGAGAAATGGACAATTGTGTACTAGGAAGTGTCTTCCAGATACCCTACCATAGCTTGTACTGACTTCCTTGCTGTAGAAAAGATATGGGGATTTTCCCCCTTTGCATATATTATTTCACAGTTTTCTCTTTAGGGGAAGTCACAAACACCATTCCTTTGGATGGCTATAGGCCTCAACTAGGAAAAGGCAAAAAACTTATATCACAAGCAAGAAAAAGATAGAAGAGTCAAGTTGATATGAGACTTGCAGACAGCGTAGGGAGACAGTGTTGACAATGCAATATCTTCTTAGTATACATTTTATTTCATGAGTTATCTTCAAATACACCTTCCAGGTTGGCTAATACAGCAATGGACGTTGGTGTCCTTGCAAATGTCTTCCTGCTACACACGCATATCTTGTATTGACTTCACTGCTGTCGAAAAGATATGTGGATTTTTACATTTTACATACATGACTTCAATGTGGTCTCTTAAATAGGAACCGTTAAAATGCCTTTATTTACATCCCCATAGGCCTCAACAGGGAAAAGGCTACATACTGATATCACAAACAGGATAAAGTTAGAAGAGTCAAGTTGATAGGATACTTGTAGAGAGTTTAGGGTGTCAGTGGTGACAATGCAATATCTTCTTAGTATAATTGGTATCTCTTCAGTTATCTTCAAATACACATTCCAGGTAAGTCAATAGAGAAATTGACAATAGTGTACTTTCAAGTATATTCCAGGTACACTAACATAGCTTGTACTGACTTCACTGCTGTAGGTAATGCATGTGGATTTTTACCCTTTATATGTATTTACATATTATTTCAGTGTTTTCTCTTAAGGAGGAACTGCCAAAATGCCTTCATTTAGATTCCTATATGCCTCAACAGGGAATAGGCTAAATACTGATATCACAAGCAGGATAAAGATAGAAGAGTCAAGGTGACAGGATACTTGAAGAGAATTTAGGGAGTCAGTGCTGACAATGTAATATCTACATAGTATCCAATGTATTTCTTGAGTCATCTTCATACACACTTACGAATTTGCTCAAGGGAGGAAAGGACAACTGTGTACTTGTAATTATGTTCCAGGTACTCTAGCACAGCTTGTACTGACTTCACTGTTGTAAATAAGTTATATGGATTTTTACCCTTAACAGACATTACTTCAGAGTTGTCTCTTTAGGAAAAGTGACAAATTGTGTTTCTTTGGATGTCTATAGGACTCAACAGGGAACAGGCTAAATACTGATATCACAAGCAGGAAAAAGATTGAAGAGTCAAATTGATAGGATACCTGTAGAGACTTTAAGGTGCCGGTGATGACAATGTAATATCTTCTTAGTATACATTGTATCTCTTGAGTTATCTACAAATGCACCTTCCAAGTAGGCCAATGGAGCAATTGGCAATGTTGTACTTGCAAGTATCTTCCAGGTACCCTAGAATACCTTGTATTGTTTTCGTTGCTCTCGATAAAATATGTGGATTTTCACCCTTTACATACCTTACTTCAGTGTTGTCTCTTAAGGAGGAACCGCCAAAGTGCCTTTATTTAGATTCCTATAGGCCTCAACAGGGAAAAGGATAAATGCAGACATCACAAGCAGGATAAACATAGAAGAGTCAACTTGATCGGAGACTTGTAGAGAGTTTAGGGTGACAGGGCTGACAATGAAATGTCTTCTTATTATACATTGCTTTCTTGAGTTATCTCGATATACACCTGCCATGTTGGACAATGGAGAAATGGACAATTGTGTACTAGCAAGTGTCTTCTAGATTCTCTAGCATAGCTTGTACTGACTTCATGGCTTTAGAAAACATATGTGGATTTTCACACTTTACATGTATTATTTCACAGTTGTCTCTTTAGAGGAAGTGACAAAAACCATTCCTTTGGATGGCTATAGGCCTCGAATAGGAAAAGGCACAAAACTGATATCACAAGCAGGAGTAAGATAAAAGTGTCAAGTTGATATGAGACTTCCAGACAGCTTAGGGAGACAGTGTTGTCAATGCATATCTTCTTAGTATACATTGTATTTCCTGATATATCTTCAAATACACCTTCTATGTTTGCCAATGGAGCAATGGACGATGGTGTACTTGCAAGTGTCTTCCAGCTACACTCGCATATCTTGTATTGACATCACTGCTGTGGAAAAGATATGTGGATTTTTACCTTTTACATACATGACTTCAATGTTGTCTCTTAAATAGGAACTGTTAAAATGCCTTATTTAGATCCCCATAGGCCTAAAGAGGGAAATGGCTACATACTGATATCACAAGCAGGATAAAGATAGAAGAGTGAAGTTGAGAGGACACTTGTAGGGAATTTAGGGAGTCAGTGCTCACAATGTAATATCTACTTAGTATCCAATGTATTTCTTGAGTCATCTTCATATACACCTACCATTTTGGTCAAGGGAGGAAGGGACAATTGTCTACTTGCAATTATGTTCCAGGTAATCTAGCACAGCTTGTACTGACTTTACTGCTGTAGATAATACATGTGCATTTTGACCCTTAATATATATTTATATATTACTTCAGTGTTGTTCCTTAAGGACGAACTGCCAAAATGCCTTCATTTAGATTCCTATATACCAGTACAGGAAAAAGGCTAAATACTGATATCACAAGCAGGTTAAAGATAGAAGAGTCGAGTTGACAGGACAATTGTAGAGAATTTAGGGTGTTAATTCTCATAATGTAATATCTACTTAGTATCCAATGTATTTTTTCAGTCATCTTCATTTATACTTACCATTTTGGTCAAGGAAGGAAGGGAAAATTGTGTACTTTCAATTATGTTCCAGGTACTCTAGCACAGCATGTGCTGACTGCACTGTTGTAGATAGGTTATATGGATTTTCAGCCTTTACATATAGTACTTCTGGGTTGTCTCTTTAGGGGAAGTGACAAAATGAGTTTCTTTGAATTTCTGTAGGCCTCAACAGGGAAAAGACTAAATACTGATATCACAACCAGGAAAAAGATCGAAGAGTCAAGTTGACATGACACTTGTAGAGAATTTAGGGAGACAGTGCTGACAATGTAATATCTACTTGTTATCCAATGTATTTCTTGAGTCATCTTCATATACACTTACGATTTCGGTCAAGGGAGGAAGGGACAATTGTGTACTTGCAATTATGTTCCAGGTACTCTAGCACAGCTTACACTAACTTCACTGTTGTAGATAAGTTATATGGATTTTTATCCTTTACATACATTACTTCAGAGTTGTATCTTTAGGAGAAGTGCCAAAATACCTTTATTTAGATTCCTAAAGGCCTCAACAGGGAAAAGGCAAAATACTGATATCAAAAGAAGGAAGAAGATAGAAGAGTCAAGTTGATATGAGACTTGCAGACAGCTTAGGGAGACAGTGTTGACAATGTAATATCTTCTAAGTATATATTGTATTTCCTGAGCTATCTTCAAATACACCTTCCATTTTGGCCAAAGGAGCAATGGACCATGGTGTATTTGCAAATGTCTTCCAGCTACACTCGCATATCTTGTATTGACTTCAATGCTGTCGGAAAGATATGTGGATTTTTAACTTTTACATACATGACTCAATGTTTTGTCTTAAATAGGAACAGCCAAGTTATTACGACACTTGTAGAGAGTTTAAGGTGTCAGTGATGACAATATAATATCTTCTTGGTGTACATGGTATGTCTTGAGTTGTCTTCAAATACACCTTCCAAGTAGGCCCATGGAGCAATAGACAATGGTGTACTTGCCAGTGTCTTCCAGGTACACTAGAATACCTTGTATTGTTTTCACTGCTCTCGATAAAATATGTCGATTTTTACCCTTTACTTACCTTTCTTAACTGTTGTCTCTTAAGGGGGAACTGCCAAAATGCCTTTACTTAGATGCCTATAGGCCTCAACAGGGAAAAGGCTAAATACTGACTTCACAAGCAGGATAAAGATAGAAGATTCACCTTGATAGGGCAGTTGTAGAGAGTTTAGGGTGGCAAGGCTGACAATGTAATTTCTTCTTATTATAGATTGTATTTCTTGAGTTATATCCAAATACACCTTACATGTTGGACAATGGAGGAATGGACAATTGTGTACTAGCAAGTGTCTTCCAGATACTCTCGCATAACTTGTACTGACTTCACTGCTGTAGAAAACATATGTGGATTTTGACCCTTTACATATATTATTGCACAGTTGTCTCTTTAGAGGAACTGACAAACACTGTTCCTTTGGATGGCTATAGGCCTCGACTAGGAAAAGGCAAAAAACTGATATCACAAGCATGAGAAAGATAACGGAGTCAAGTTGATATCAGACTTGCAGACAGCTTAGGGAGACAGTGTTGACAATGTAATACCTTCTTAGTATACATTGTATCTCTTGAGTTATTTTCAAATACACCTTGCAAGTAGGCCAATGGAGAAACTGACAGTAGTGTACTTGCAAGTATCTTCCAGGTACACTAGCACAGCTTGTACTGATTAGACTGCTGTAGATAAGATATGTGGATTTTTACCATTTATATATATATATATAATATATATATGTATATATATGAATATATATACATATATATATAATTACATATTACTTCAGTGTAGGCTCTTGTGGAGGATCTGCCAAAAGGCCTTCATTTAGATTCCTATATACGTGAACAGGAAAAAGGCTAAATACTGATATCACAAGCAGGATAAAGATAGAAGAGTCAAGTTGACAGGGCACTTGTAGAGAATTTAGGTAGTCAGTCCTGACAATTTAATATCTACTTGGTATCCAATGTATTTCTTGAGTCATCTTCTTATACACTTACTAATTTGGTCAAGGGAGGAAGGGACAATTCTGTACTTGCAATTATGTTCCAGGTACTCTGGCACAGCTTGTATTGACTTCACTGTTGTAGATAAGTTATATGGATTTTTAGCCTTTACATACATTACTTCTGAGTTTTCTCTTTAGGGGAAGTGACAAAATGCGTTTCTTTGAATTTCTATAGACCTCAGCAGGGAAATGGCAAATGCTGATATCACAATCAGGAAAAAGATCGAAGAGTCAAGTTGATAGGATACTTGTAGAGAGTTTAAGGTGTCAGTGATGACAATATAATATCTTCTTAGAATACATTATATCCCTTGAGTTATCTTCAAATACACCTTCCCAGTAGGCCAATGGAGCAATTGACAATGGTGTACTTGCAAGTATCTTCCAGGTACTCTAGCATAGATTGTGCTGATTTCACTGCTGTAGGTAATATATGTGGATTTTTACCCTTTATATATATATATATATATATATATATATATATATATATACATATATATATATATATATATATATGTATATGTATATATTTACGTATTTCTTCAGTGTTGTCTCTTAAGGACCAACTGCCAAAATGCCTTCATTTAGATAAATGTCTTCCAGCTACACTCGCATATCTTGTACTGACTTCAATGCTGTCGGAAAGATGTGTGGATTTTTAAATTTTACATACATGATTTCAATGTTTTGTCTTAAATAGGAACTCTTGAAATGCCTTTATTTAGAACCCCATAGGCCTCAACAGGGAAAGGGCTATATACTGATATCACAAGCAGGATAAAGATAGAATAGCCAAGTTATTAGGACACTTGTAGAGAGTTTTAGGTGTCAGTGATGACAATATAATATCTTCTTATTATACATCGTATTTCTTCAGTTATCTGCAAATACACCTTCCATGTTGGCCAATGGAGGAATGGACAATTGTGTACTAGCAAGTATCTTCCAGATACTCTAGCATAGCTTGTACTGACTTCACTGCTGTAGAAAAGATATGTGGATTTTCACCCTTTTCATATATTATTTAACAGTTATCACTTTAGAGGAAGTGACAAACACC